>VZTX01003600.1:1161697-1261403 GCA_013400915.1 Pardalotus punctatus | reverse complement strand
CAGCGCTCACCTCCGCGCCGGCTGAATGTCACGGGAGAGCCGCCCGCGATGCCGCGGGCTCGGGGCAGCCTGGCACGGCAGGCCCGGCGCCGGGAGCGCCCCGGTGCCGGCTCTGCGGTGCTTCGTGCGTCCTTTAATTCGGTGTGCGGGGAAGCGCACCTGCCGGTGCGTCGGGAGCAGCTGCTGCGAGCCCCGGTAGCAAACCTTGTAGCGTGAGGGTTCGTATCTCGAGGGTTGGTGTCTCCGAAAAGGGGAAGAACCAAAGCACCCAGTGTGTGTTTGTTCAAAGGCAACAGTTTTTAAAAAAAAATACAGTAACGGTGAAAAAGAATGATAATGGTGGCATTTCTCGTTCAGCGGTGATCCGTTGAGATTTATACCAAGGGGATGTTCTGTATGTTGGGGTTATTTCACTTTAATGATACTGAGACTTTGCTTTCGTCACCCAGAGCCCGCTGTCAAATGTACTTTGGCACACAATGAAACGTAGACAACCTCAGCCTTTAACTTTGAGCTGGAGGAGGTCGAGCTGTTTATCTTCAGTTTAAGAAAGCAAAACTGCATGGGAACTTTATGCTGTAGCACAGCGTTAGTGTCAAGGCCAGACAACAAAATAAGGTAAGGACTGTCGATCTGATACTCCATCTGGGATGTTGTGTAAAGATGTAAAGCACTTCTCAGGGGAATTAGTGCAATTTGAAGGGTTAGTGCTTCACGTTTATAGCAGGTTTGTTCTTGGTGTCTGTGGGCTTTGATTTGCTGCAGAATAGAATTTTTTGTTGCAAAGATATTAAAATTGAAATGAAGTTAGATCTGAGTTCTCATTTTGTTACATATTTGTAATTGAGGGTACGTATTCACTGAGACTTCAGTGAACTTCTGTCTTCTGGAGAAATATATAGAACTCTTTGGTTAGTATAAATATTTACATTGTTTGCTGAAAATGAAATCGGCTAGATTTTTTTCTCATGTGTGTAATGATCATAAAACTCTAAATTCTGTGGGCCCATTTTGAAGTACATGCCTCCAAGCTGAAGAGGTGATGGCCTAACAAATGGAACATCAGTAATAACCGGCTACCTGAATGTCAACCAGGAATCTATGTGAATATGCAACTTAGAGTAGAAAAGTTGTTTTTAAAGTTGAGGTTTAATTTCTGCTCATGGGTAGTGCTTTTCATTATAGAAATATCCATGTTAGGGCTCCAAAAACTGCCCAGTATTGTCTTTCAACTGTAAAGCTGTTGAAACTGTAGAAATAGTCTCAATTAACATAATGATCTCATTTAATGTATTGTTATACTAATGAGTAATCCTGTTTAATGGAACTGTTCATGTAAAAGCTCATTGGAGTAAAATCCATTACTTTTGGACCTGATCATCCTTTAAGAGGGATTGGTTATTTGGAATAAACCAGTTAGTAGGAGATGTTGGCACAAGCCCTCTGGATAAAAAGCCATCACGCCATCAATCTTAAGATGAACACTGCTTGCCTGAAATTGTTAGAAAGTGAGGATCTCCCAAAATGGAGAAGAGATGAAGATTCCTTCATTACAGAAAGTAATATGATAAAATATGTGTTAGAACAGTGGTTGTGGTGTTCTCTTTTAGCCATCATTCACTGTAAATAGCAGCGCCATCTTCTTAATTAGAAGCTTTCAGGCAGGGTTAAGTTCCATGCCAACAGGGATGCTAAGGAGATCAAAATACTAATGGTACTTTTGATAATTAGGTTTAAAATCCTGTATTGTATTTCAGTTGGAGCAATAAAAACAGATTATGTAAATCTCTGGATACTTGCGCACATGTATGGTACAGTAAAATCCCAACAGCATTAAATAATTCTCCCAAAGTTGAAGTTTGGATCATCAGGAAGGATCTTTGCATTTCTTCATAGCTCTGGGACACACACTCCAGCTCGCTGTTAAACTGCACCAAGTAGATGCATTTTGGAAGACATTCTGAGAATGTTGTTTCCTCCTTAATCAAAAGTAGCTGGATTTGGAGAGATCTGGACTTTGCTCAGTAGCCATTCTCTGTTGTAAAAGGAGGATTCAGCTGTAGCAGTTCTGCTGACAGTATCCTATAGGAATTGAAGAAGGTCTCCTCAGGGTGGTGGTTTTTGCTTATCCCTGGTCACATGGGGAGCTGGTGTCTCAAGTTCTTGCTAAAATGTGTTTTTCACTACAGATTGTTGGGTTTTTCATGAGCACTTAGTCTGTGCTGAGTTGAGGTCCTGCTCTGCAGAGTGCATTTTAATGGCTTTTATTGGAAGTACTGGCAATGCTGGCAATGTTCTCACTGCAAGGAGGCTTGGCTTCTTAGCCAGAGGAAATGGATGATAAGGATTTACTTTGATGAGGTGGCTGAGCAACTTATGGATCAGGAATAACCCTTAAATTGCAAATAATTTCTGCATTTATTCCCTGAAGCCATAGAAATTCTGTGCTTTTAGGCTAATCAGCCCAGATGGCTTGTGACACACACAGCACAAGGGAAGCATCTAGGGAGAACTGAATGTCCCCGCTTCTCTTGACTCAATAATACCAGGTCTACTTTAAGCTGGAGATTCAAAAATTCCTTCTCGATAGGAGCAGAGTTTATCACTAAAATGTGGATTTGGATGATACTTCAATTCATGTTCTTTTTGTAAGTTGTTTTAAAGATTGGCTTTGCTTAAATGCATTTTTTTTCTGATCTTACATGTTAAAATTATTACATAGCCTCGTTGATACGTGTTTTTGATGAGTTGAGGGATGCTATGGCTTTTGAGTAACCTTCATCTCAGTAAGGCAAACTTACATAGGTAGAAACTTGGCAAGGCCCAGGCTGCTGCTGTTGGTAGCAGACTTGAGGAGAAAAGCACAATCTGTCAACCTGCATAGCCTTGCCCATCAGTCAACAGAGTTGAAAACAGAAAAAAATCTTCTCTGTGTAAATCTTTTAATTATGAAAGCTTTCTGAAATGGTAATTTGTATAACTATAGCTTTACTGTGACTACCTTGAGATCCCGATTAAACAAAATAAACGGTGTGTATCACCTTCCTGTAAATTTGGGGAAAATACAACATAGATAACTAACTCTGAAACTGATCCTGTGGCAAACTGCCACTGGTAACTGAAGTTACATCTCAGTTTCTCAGAGAATCTTTTTTTTTCCCCTTCAGTTGCAAACCTCTGCAGATATAACAAGTGTCTGTGTCTTCGAAATTGTAGGAAACTGACCTTGATAAGTACATTCTGACATAGCTGTTGGTATATCAAAAAACTGGTAGGAAACAAAACATACATTAAAATACTGGAGGCTCCCAGTCTGTTGTTAAAAACATGTTGGTATTTGTTATGCTGTGGCATACTTGCAAAGTTGTTTGGTACTCAAACATTTTTAGAGAGTTTGGGATTGAGACTGGGAACTGATTTATAGCAGTGGAATTGTAGACAGAAGCTATATTGTGTCCAGCACTAATGAAATGAAACTCAGTAGCAAGAAAGTGATACTTTGAAGATGTGGTTTACAAATAAGCAAGTTTCAGCTGAAAGCTGTAACACTCCACTGTATGGCTGCAGTATTTTTGATTAAGGGTGGATGTTAAAGGGAAGTCGAACTTGAAATAATACAGTATCTTCTTGAAAGCACACAGATGTGAAACAAACTGATATGTGCGGTAGCAAGGAGAGCAGAAGTCAATGGCCCCTTCTGACAACAGAGGGAGTTTACAAGTAGTTTTAGTAGTTTCCCCTGGGAATCTGTGCAAGACAATGAAATAACCTCGAAAGAATTGTTATCGGGGCTCTGGAACTCCTTGCTTAAGGAAGTCATGGATGGAAAAAGTTTGGGGGCTCAAGGACAGGTTACACAAAATAGTGGACAAGAGATCTGTGGAGGGTTCCTAAACAAACTGTGTCAAATTTAAGAAGTTCTATGAATTGAGAGCAGCTGAAGGTTGAGGAAGTCACATTCTGTATTTGCCCTCATCATCCTTTCCCTGGTTCATTTTTATTTTAAGGCAACTACAGGAGATAATGGGATTTTTGTATTCCTCACCTCTAAAATAAAATTGGCTGGCAGAACTATATGGAGAATTGGACTGGGCATTGAAGTGCCATGATCCAAATACAGTGAAATACCATGATTTATATAGTATTTCCAGCTTATCCAGGATTCCCTGTCTGTCTTTGATGATAGCAGTGTTAAGGATTTTCTTTGTCAGTCTTTTTTCTAGTTTTTTTGTTGTTTTTTTTCTTTTAAATCCAGCCGTGGCTGACTTAACAATGTGGTTTTTTTCATATGTAGCAACATGCTGATGTGTTCTTGTCACAAGATCATGATCTTCTGTGTAAAACTGAACTGTGTTGAAATAGCATTGGCAATATGTAGAAAAAAAAAATCTCAGAACTACTTTTTTCTATCTCTCTGCTTCATTTTGTCTAATCTTACTCTGTTATCACATGTGAATGTCTTCAGGCTTATTGAAGATATCCCAGTACCAGTGAGTTTATGAATTAGATGCAGTCTCTTTTAATTATCCCTGCTTGCCATTCAGCTTAACCTATAACTAGAATTCTTACTCAGGCAGCGGGAGAAAGAGTAAGTGTATGTGGCTGGAGGGGGAGAAAAAAGCAACTTACATATTGGTGGAAAGCACAGACTCATTGAAGATTTAAACCCATGGAAATTCTTAATCTTAAGATACCCACATGGAAAAACTGTTTATCAGTAGTTGAGAGAGGAAGTATTGTTTCTGTTATTAGTCATTATTTAATCATTGCAAAATACAAGTTGAAAAATATCTGTGCCGCTGTAAGGGTGTTCTAGCTCAAGACACCTCAGTGTTTTTACATGGAGACCATGCATCAGTTGAATAAACAAACCAGAGGAGTAGGATGGACAACATGGCAGTCCAAAAAGGGATATTTCCAGTTATAATTAGTTGTGTACCAGATTTCACTTGGCTTCCAGACTGCCTGTTCTTATCAGCAAGAAAATCCTGCTCCATGTAACATGCATTAATTACTGTTAGAATTACTATTAACACGCATTACTGTGTAAGAAGTAGGAAACAGTAACTGGTAACCAACTCTTTGAGTTTGTTACTGAGTCAGTCGTGAAGTAAATCTTTCCTAGAAGAGTTAGAGGTTATGGGAATGGTGTGGTTGAATCACTTGGTGACAGTGGCTAGTGCTGAGGAAAAAGGGTTACTCTTCTGTCTTTAAGTGAAATATTTGCCAGAGAACAGCAGGTAATTTCTACTGGTTTGCAGTAGGACATTGCTTTTTAGACAGATGCAGTCTTTCTGGATTTATTCTTACAAGGCAGATGAAATTACCAATGTGAAATGCTGTTGCTGAAGGACTAATACCATCAGCAAAAGCAGTGGCCTCTGTGTTGTCAGTTGCTTTGATGCTGACATAATCACAAAATTTTTTAAGGAGAGATCGAGATCTGACATTTCACTGGTAGAAAGCTTTAATTCTTTACTGCAATTGATTGATTTTTCAGTCAGTCTTAGCCACAGCATAAAATTTAATTTGCCTTTATGATGTAAACAGTGATGCCAGCTTTAAAACTCTCCAGAAAGGCAGGTTTCTGATTACCTGCTGCCTTATTAGTCCTACAAGAATGCCAAAACTTTACTTGTTTGAGAAACCTTGGAAAAAAGACTGATGGGAAAGAGGAGAGTCTTCCCAAAATGTATGTACTCACACACAAGCATATGCACAATTATGGCTTATCTTCCAGGACAGAAATCTCGCTGAATGCAAGGAAGCGTTAAGGCAGCATAGGAACCTAGATATAAACATGCTCTATAGTCACAGCGTATTTGTTTGGGGTTGTTTTTGGGAGGCCTTGGGAGGTGGTGCTGGTGAATGATTTACAGGTTTTGGCTTCTTTGTAACTGTGTGACTTTAGGTGGCCAGGGCATTAGAACCGTAAGGCAGTCAGGCTGTGTCTGTCTTTTTTACTTTGGTTTTTCCCCTTTCTGTTTGTTATTCCTGCAAATTTGGTAAGAATTTTAAAATCATCTGTTTCTCCAACAAAGATGTGGAAAACTGTGCACCTTTTGCAGTTTAAGAGATATTAAGCAGCCCTACTGAAGAAGCTTGACTTGTTCACTGAGGTTGAATCTCTTGGATTGGTTTAGTTCACAGGGGCTGTTCCTTGCATAACATAACAAGTGAAGTAATCCATGTAATTGAATTCCTTCTAGCCAGGGGTGTTTCTGCATTGGAGCCAGGTGTATTGGTCATGATTATGTTAATTGTTTCTGATATATTGCAGTGTGGTCCTCCCACTTCTTGCAGTGTTCTTGGGGTCAGCACACTTAATGTAGTGCTTTTATCATTGGGGCCTTGTGCTCTTTGGCTGTCCAGTGGAGGTTGCTGTTTTCTGGGTCTTGTGTTTTGGACTTGGCTATGCAGGTACTGCCTGGTGTATATATCTGCTGGTACAGACTTGACATTGCTTCTCCAGGTTTAGCAAGATCTGCTGAAGAAAGGAATTGATGACTTCCTCCAAGAGGATGCATCGGGTGAATAGCAGCTTCAGGGAGGAGTTGTGCCTCTCCACTGATTTGTTCCAATTTCTAGCTGACCTCTGTCCCTGACAACAGTCAGGCTGTCAGCACTAATGCAGGGAAGAGCAACTGTCTTTACATTTCATGTCTCATTAATGAACAAACCATAATAACCTGCATTAACACTTCACAGGAATATGAAATTACGTTTTTAGGTCTGTCTTCCTTTTCACAGACCCTGATATTCTCTCTTACTGGGAGTAATGTATCTCTACCCCCAGTTATCCTCTTCCTTCTTCTTTTCTTTGTGCTGAAGCTGCACCTTGCTGCAGCTGGCTAAACATCCAGACCTTAACTGCCTTTCATTTATTAGTTGTGTAAGAATGCCAAAAATCAGGGCAGCTTTACTTGTTTGAGAAATCTCTTCAGCAAAGGTCTTTCTTGTAGGTAAAATTTGCATGAAGTGCAAGATTTTTTTGACTAAAATCTAAAAGGACTTATCCTAACTCATACTCTGTTTTGTTTTAATGTTTTGGTAAGATTTGATGTAAAAATTTGGGGGTTAAAATGTGTAGTTTCTGTTTTACTAATATGAAAATCACAAGTGGGCAAATAATCGCAAACATCTATGTGTGGACAGGTAGCACTTAGCCCTTTTTTGCTTCCTTGAGGTGCCTGATACTCTGTCAATAGCACTAATGGCAGAGTGAATTGAGAGTGTGGCCCTGAGGGATGTGAAGGGAGCTTTTGATTCTGGAAGTATTGTGGTAGCTTTCTTCTACAAAATAGAGCTGCATTTCCCTATATCTTTTTCTCCACTAAGTGCCTATGTCCTCTTCCTTTATCAAACATTAAGAATTCTGAGGAATAACAACAGTGCTTTTAGAGATGGCAAGGGATGTCACATTTTCTGCTGTATTGACTCAAGATACTGCTCAATGTTAGAAAGACAGGAACTTCAATCTCTTTATGACGTATTTCTTGCATTCTTCTCCCTTTATCTCTATTCATTATCATGTTCATGTTCTTTGACCTAGTGTGTTTTGACAGTAGAATTCTGCACAGGAGCAGTTTGGGTAACTGGTTTCCTTGGTGTTTGATAAATCAACCCTTACAAGTGTGTAACACCTCTTAAGTTTGAGGGAGGAAGAACAGAAAAGGATTTATCTCTAAGCTGCCTTGAGATCTGAAAACAGAATCTCACAACTTGGGACACAGAAAGGCAAGGTGATTTTTAGAGAAAAAGAACAATAGTCACTCACAGTCTTGGAATTTCTTGCTGTGTTTCCTGACTGTGGATACCTTCAGAAGGCAAAGTCTCAAGGAAGCTGGTGTTAATCATGGCAGTTTGGATATAGGAAAGGGAGAAAGTCTGAAATTTATGGATGCTTTCATAAAGCATTGGTAATTGAGTCAAGAACAGGTGTTTTGGAGAAACAGAAGACAGGAGAAGGAAGGCAGGCTTGGAGGATTTTACTGCAGAGCTGATCCTACTGGATCTTGGAGTGAAGGTGGTGCTTTTGACTGAATTGAAACTAGTCTGTGGTGTAAACAACACAAAAAGTTGTAAACACTCAAAGTTCAATCTTGAAGCCATCAGAATTTCTAGTTGCATTCTGATTCATTTTAATTCATGTAGCATACACAATTTCCTCAGGATTCATGATCTTTAATTCCCCAGGTCTTGTCATGCTCCGAGCAGGTGTTTGCCGGCTGGATCTCTTGCCAGTTGCTTCCATTCCGTTAAGCTCCCATGGTCCTCTTAAAGCTGAAAATTGACTTGCAGCTATGCTACCCATCTTGCAATGCTCTTAAGAGTGTGCTAAGGAAGTCTTTTACTGCTTCTGTTGGAGGGACCTCCCAGATTTTTCCCTGATGACATTCAATACCTCCCTACACTGGTAGAAATAAGATGTTTTCACGTTACTGCTCTAATGCATTTTTAATTACATACTTAAGAAAAATAGTTCTTAAATTGTATTTGTTTAATCACAAATCCGTGGTGAAAAGATCTGCATAGTTTGTCCTGAACAGAAAAACAAATATAATAAACAAACAGAAGCTGTGGTGTTAAAACCCAGAGATGTAAGAGGTGGTTTCATAAGCTGTGCACAGGGCAGAGTTAAAATACACGTGCACTTGAGTTGCTGTGAATGGAACACAGATCTGAAACTGCTGGCATGGCAGTGGATCTGCAGAGGGGAGTTGCTCTGGCCTGTCACCAGTCTGCCAGATGTGTTTCGTCCATCAGCTGGGTATTCCACACTACTGTGACAATAGGAGGGGAATTTGGTCCCACTCAGGAATCTGGACCTGGAAAATGCTGTTTGCTTGCTGGTGGCAGGGATCATAGGGGTTGCAGAGTTTTAAGGCGCTTATGCTTTCAAATGTATGAATCTTTAAGCTGTCTTCTGTAGGGCGGAGCCTCAGATGCAAAGCTGGACTTTGCTGTGAAGCTAATAATATATAGGAAACTGCCTTCCTGGTGGTGGGGAAACAAACTGTGAATGAAATTAGAGTAAATATTGTGCTTGCCGATTGAAACAGTGCAGGATTTTGTCGAGGTGTAAATAATCCTGTAGAGAAAGTACCAAGGAGGGTGAGAATTAATATCCTTTTGCTTATCACCAGGATCTTGACTATCCTTGAAGGTAAGGATGTAGCAGCTTTTAAGTTAATTCAGATTATACTTCAGAGAGGGTCTGTGGATTTTAACTCCTTTTCCCTGGATCATTATGTAAGGCTAGGCTCTTTATAATTAGCTTAATTCCTGATTAGGCTTGTGTGCACTAGATAATATATTTCCCAAGGCAAAGAATATAAAACTTGTTTGCCCAAATGTCAGTTTTTAAAAAATCCATAGATTACTTAAGTCTAAAAATACCTTGAATTTCTTTATAGTACAGCAGGCTACAATTACATTGTATTGAACCTGAATCTTCTCAGATGTGGAAATCGTACTCTAACTTGTAGGTACGGTGCTGCTTGATAAAGGAGTTTCATTCTTAGGATAGTGTAATCTTTCCTAGTAAACATATGTAAAGATTAAGGAAGTTTTAGAGAACTTAATAAGAAAATTTCCTATTTTCTGGGAAACATCTGCCAGACATGATGCTGTAAAGTTTTAGTGGGTTTTTTTTGATGACATTGTATTTCAGTGAAACAATGTAACCTGGACTTGAGAAGGTGGCACAGTAGTTAAAGTTAAGTAGCTAATAAAATAGAGACAAGTATTGTTTGTCTTTTAATTTAATTATCTGAGGTGTTCTAAGCTATCAGTATAGTTTTCTTGAAGATAATGTGTTGTCTTTGCCTAGTCAAGGATAAATGAGAAAGAACCCTTCCTAGAGAACTGGAAGGTCTCCTTTTCAAGTTTAATTTGCAGCACTTGGTGGAGGATTAAAGTAATCTAATTAAATGGCCTCATTTAAATTTTGCAGTCACCTAAGAGATGGTAGACAGATGTGAAAAGGGATTTATCCATAAAGCATGAAAGTTAAATTAGCAGCTTTCTAATTTAACTTTTTCAATTTGGACGATTTCTTCACAAGTCTTGCCTTTTCCTTAGAGTTGGGTTATCTTCTAAGGGATCTGCAGTATGATGCTTGCTGGGAATGAATTCATCAGGATGTTAAAGGCCGTTTTTTATTCCTGGAGTTATTAAAAGGAAAGGTGTGCTTTATTGTGTGTAGTTGACATAAAGTAAATATCTTTGATGTTGCTATTGAAGGATGATGATATTTGCCTGTGCAAGGTATGCAGGTACACTGTAGGCAAGAAGTCTAACAGTAGACACTTCAATCCCCATGCAGGCAGGTATCATACACGGTGAATTCAATGTTCTGCTGTTCCTGGGGGGAAATACTTGTGTCCTTCTTTGTACATCTGGGTGAGGGTTCTGTCTCTGGAGTGCAAGAATTCACTGAGTATTTGAAAAGTCCGGATTTGTGTATTTCAAAATGGAAATGCACACGCCAGTTGTAGAATGTGGATTCTGATGTTTTCACAAGTTAGGAGCCCCTAAATGCCCTGTCTCCAAACCTTTCTCTTTCTGCCTTTGTAATGTAGCTGTGCTTCCAGAAGTACCGCTCTGGGGCATCCTATTCACTGACAAAATCCTAAGGGTATTTCGATTTGCATGGATTTAATGGCACTTCGATTTTATCTAAAGTGATTCTTAGTGAGGTCTTGCAACTTGGGGAGTGACTCACTTTAAGGTAACTCTTGCTGTGGTTGCACAAGATATTTTCTGTATTTTGAGTAAGTAGAACTTCTGAATTCACTTGCTGACACTGACCTTATGCAACTGTTGCACTGTGCTTCAGGTCTTGTACATGAATAAGATGATTTCCAAAATAGACTGCAGTTTCCATACAAGGAGGAAACAATAGCTAGGAATGTTAATCTTGATTTGGGGATATCTGGGGAAAAAAATGTTGTGGCGAGATGTATGATGAGTGGTTATTTCCTATATTTTAGACATTGGAGAAACTGAAAAAAAATCTCAAAAAGTTAGCTTTTAGTCAGATTTTACACTATAGTTTTTGCGGGTTTAGTTTGCTGACCACAGGTTTCTGCTATATTTGCAGCCTTTTCTAAAATACTAAATCTTAAGTTTCTAACTTAATAATTGTAACACAGTTGAAAAGTTAATTTTGTTGCTCAAAATGGGTAAATGAAAAATAAAAAAACAACAAAAAATCCAACCCTTTTTCAAGTTTACTTTATAGATTTCAAAATAAAAATGAAAAAAAAGACAGTGTAGGTAGAGAATGAAAGTTGGGGGAGGCAGCTGTGATCTGAAGAACATTTTACTGCCAAATAACTGCTGGAACTCTGGAGGTCACAAGATGTGTCTGGCTTACTTTTTATCAGCATGGCAGAGTTAGGCACAGTAATGTAGGAAGCATGTAGATGCAAATGTATAGAACATGGTGTTGTTTAATGCGTGCTTGATTCAGGTTTAATGTTGTTTTATTTTACTTTTCTTTCTTAGATTCAAGCACCCTTTAAGGACCAATGTACCCAATAGCTCATGGAAGAAAAAAATCAAACCAGGACATCCTTGGTTTCCAGGCTACCGAAATATGGAACGAAAACTTTAGGGAGTGTTTTGCAACCTATGCCAAACGGGACGGCCATTAACTTAGCAGGGAGTAACGGTGGCAAAAATTTCAACAAGCACAATGGCACTGTTGGAATGTCTTCCTTTGCTTTCAACTGGAAAAAATCAAATAAATATCAGCTCAACGATCAGAATGGGAGAGAGGCCAACTCTAAACGCAACTCTAATGAAAAATTAATTGACTCAGAGAAGTATTCTCAGTCTCAAGGAGCATTGGGCAATGATGAGCTCAGGGTGGGTTTGAACAGTACTGCTTCGGTTGCACCAAAAGCAGCAAAGCAAACCAATATGTTTGTATCTTCTACTGAGGAATTAAACCCAAAGTCTATACCTGGACTCTCTAGTTCAGCTAAATTCACCAAAGGTACCCTGTCAGGAAGGACATACTCTGGACTCAATGCTCCAAGATCAAATTTAAATGGATTTTATGGAAATCGGCCGGTGGTAGGTTTGCAGAGACCTAGAGCTAATTCTGGTGCCACGAGGACAAGTTCAGGAGAAAGCCTGGCACAATCTACAGACAATAGCAAGGCTTTTTCCTGTGACAAAATGGTAAGATCACAAAGTTTTTCACATTCCATTCAGAATTCTTTCCTTCCCACTGCATCTCTAACCAGGTCACATTCCTTTAATAAAGCTGTGGATCTTACAAGGCCTTATCACAGTCAAAATCTCTCTGCCAGGACGTCTCAGAGGTCTACTCTGCTGTCAAGAAATGCATGTCAGTTGGATGTACCCAATGGAAATGAACCGATGAAGTATGGATTTACCAGACCGTACTCTGCTATGTCAGCTCCTTGTTCCAAGAAACCCCCACTGTCAAATGGATCTGGGTCAGCACCTTCCTATGGATACAGATTAAGTCGGCCTTCTCTGCTGAAGACTACCAGGCAGCGATTTGCTGGGAATACCGTTGTGGACAGCAGCAAAAGTGCAGCTCTAGATGCATGCATCGTGGAGAACGCAGAGATTTCAGCCAATATCAATAGAGCCGTTGATAAAAACAGTATTCTAGAGAGCAGTGCTCGGAGAACAGAACCTGGTGAGGGCCTGCATGAAAGTCTGGGAAAGCATGGCTCAAAAGTCATGTGTATGAGCGATGATGGAGATGAAATATCTATATCTTCTTTGTCATCCTCTGAGAAAAACGATTTGAGTGAAGATTTCAGTGATGATTTCATAGATATAGAAGACGCAAACAGAACTGTACAAATCCAGCAGAAGGAGAGCTGCCTTCAGGAATTAGAGCATGGGAGTAGAGCATCCATCGAGCCGTTCACATCTCTCAAGGAAGGTGGAGGATCTTGCTGTAATGCTGATGACTGGCTTGATATAAATGTGTCTGGTAAATAACCTTTTTTATGTTCTGTTTGAAATTTTATGTGTTAAATCAAAATTCTGTAACAGTAATTAAGTTATTTCATGTAGTTGCCCATTGCTTGTGAATTGTTTTAGAATGGAACTTGGCTTTATGCTGGCATATTTGTTTGCTTATGCCTTTTCTGCATAATAATTTTTTCCTAAGCATTACTTTGAAGAGCTCTTTGTGATAAAAATGGGAGTTACCTGCTTTAAACACATTTGTGGTGTGGTTGTGGGATTCCTCATATCCTTGCTTTGTCATTAATTTTCTGGGTTGGTGGTATTTTAGGAAAATTTCACCTCCTGCTCCCTCCACCTCTGTAGGCAGAGAACAGCTGTAACTGCTTCTAAGTAGTGGAAAGAAGTGTAGGATGTGTAATTAAATGAGTTCAGTTATAATAGGATTGTTACTGGGTTTTTTTGGTTTTTTTTTGATGCATATTAATTCTTTAAAAATTAGTTGAAGACAAAAAAATATGCTTTTGAAAGCCGTATTTTCAGATTTTTGATGGGCTACCCACGATAAAAACTTGTTTGAGGGATGTTACATTGAAAGACTAGATCCAAAGGATATATTTTTGGGCCCACCTTCTAATATGTTAAAGAGATGCAGATTTCTAGAAAGCAGCTTCCATGGTGGGTGAATTAGGGCAGGGTAAGAGGTTAACAAAGATGTAGGTTGGAAGATTCCTTCATTGTAGCTGCCAAACCAGCTTGAGCTTTTCCCCCTTCTAGGATGAGGGAGCAATACTGTAGAAAGCTTTCAGATATTTCTGTTACAGTGCAGCTCCAGCAAAGTTAGCACACCAGTAACAGGCATTTTAACCGTTGTTTTTTGAATATTGGATTGTTTTTGGAATGTTAACTGTTGCTGTTTTCTTTAAGCAGTGGATGACAACAGTGAAAGCACAAAGCACACTACTGAGAATGTCATCTCTTCGGACATGAACTACAGAGCTGGCTCCTCTTTTGAGCTCTCTCCATCTGACAGCTCTGACGGCACATATATGTGGGATGAAGAAGGGCTGGAACCTATAGGAAGTGTCCATCCGTGTGGAAGTTACGACTCTTCAGAAATGAACAGCATAGTATGTATTTATATGCATAACTTGCATAATTACAGTGTGTGGAGTTTATTGCTTATTAAGTGTATTTTTAAAATATAAATGCCTTTTTAAAAATTTGCTAATTCTTTCCTCTGTTGTTGATGGCCTTGTGAGACATCTTGTTTAGGAAGTCCTGTTTCTGGACAGGTGACCTTGATTAAGCTGTTTGTGCACATTTTTTTCTTTTTTTATTCTAAAGTCAGGACAAAACAGCTCCTTCCTTATGCAGTCTCATTGTAGTGCTCACAAAGAATAATGGGATTGGATTTCTGCAAAGGATAGGCAAAATACCTTTTACTAATCTCTAAACATGGGAGTGAAAAAGACAGAAAACAGCTATTGCCTGTGTGGCTTCTTGCATTTCTTCTTTCTGTACTGGGTGCTCATACGGCCCTATGAGCTGAAGCTGATTTTTGATTTCTCAGTCCATTCAAGCAGAGGTAGACGCCTGGCTGTAGCCCGCTGTAGCAGAGCTCTTTGTACACGTCCAGTGGGATACACACGATGCTGCACAACCTTTTTGTTGTTGCTAAACTCAAACTGATCTGCAAGAAGCATCATTTGGTGTGAGGGGTGGATGAAGCATTCTTGCTGTGCTGTGATCCTCCATGTGAGGTCAGGGAGCCAACCTTGGGATTTCAGTAGGCCTGAAGAAAATCCTGTCTGTCTGTCCAGTTCATATTCCTTTATGTGCACAGACTTTTGAATTAAGCAACTTGGATTTTATTAACTGGATATTAACAATCAGAACATCTAACAAAACAGATTTGGTGTAATCAATGTGTCATGCTTTGTGTGTTTAAGGCATGTTAGATACCATGTCACCCCTTAGTAATTTTAGTAATTACTAAATGCCAATTTAGTAATGTAGATACCACTTTCAAACTTGGGCACAGATATGTAATTATATTCTTCATGTGTCACTAAATAGGAATTCCTGATATATTTTCAGCTGCTTGTGGTATTGTTTACTCTGTCTTAAATTATGATGTTGGGATATCGTGCTTGAAAGGGTTTAGCAATGATTATTACCTTTTTGTGGCAATTGTGGCCAACTTGGAAAATCAGTTGGAGACTTTTGTAGTATGAGTTTTGTGGCTTTATTGATGTTTATAGGGAAAACCCAAGTTTAATAGGCCACTGCAAAAAAAAACATCCTTGTCCCCAGACACTTGCCAGGAAAAGAGGAAAGTTTTTTAACTTTGTCCTTTGTAAGTTTTAAATGTGGATACTTTGATACATACTCTGAAATGTAACAAACAAAGGGAAGACACTTCTTCTATCGTGCTTTTGGACTATATATCTAGGTTTTGATACATGTGACCTCCATGCATTCATTTGTGCGTGTGTATGAGTTGATGCTGAATCAATGTTCTGATTGACAGAAGCTGTTGTAAGCCATGTGGAGCAGAGGTACATTAGAAGCCTTTGATATTCTTGTTTGCTATTTTGGTTTATTCCTTTCTTTATTGCAAGTGAATAGTTTTTAGAGAAGGCTTAAAAATGGAAGAATGTATTTACTAGTTTTTGAGGAAGTGGAGAAAGGAGGAGATTGTAAGACTTGATGTTGATTCTAGAAAGTCATGTGTTGTTTCCACCCATTTTGATTTTTATCTGGTTAGTGCTTTTCCAGAATTTCAGTGCCTACTGTACTGTGACTTTTATCTGAATGAGAAAAGCATCAATAGCACATTTTATTTCTACAAGGCAGAAATGTATTTTCAGTCAGCTTGGGTTTTGAGGGGGAAAATGTAGCTCTGAAGCGTTGAATTTCCCTTTAGTAGCGGGATTTTTTTAGGGTTTTTTTCCTGTATTTGCTGGTTTTGATAGAGATTATGATATATTTGATTTCTTTAGCCTAAAGATTAAACAATGATCTTTTGTAATCTGAAGATGCAGAAGAATTTCTGATACAGTTTTTCATTATTTCTGAAAAATTATGTTCTTGAGTAGGTTGCTGTAAGCTTTTGTTCCAAGTTTTTCCGTTTCTCTGCAAGCAAGGAGTATAAAGACAAAAAAGTGAAGGCATTGAGGATAATTATTGTGATTAGTCAACATGTCAGATGTTTTGATTGCTGGCAGATACGTGATCAAATGATGCAGTTTTTGTCCTCTAGTGTGGTGAGTTAAAAGTAGTTCATATCTGTGTGTCAAAATCCAATTGATGAGAGTCAGATTTAAGAATTTGGAGTGCTTGGGCTAATGCCAGCCTGCCTGCCCCTTGGATTTAGCATTTCCAGGGCAGTCACCAAAGCAGTAGTTGGTTCTGGAGTTCCCGTGGCATCAGGCTGGGGTGAGTACAAGCAATGTAGCTGAGTAGCAATTCAGGGAACTACATAGTGAGTAATTGGTCGTGTTTAGTGCAGTTTGCCTTTTTCTTCCTTATTTCCATCTTGCTGTTGTTTTCCTAGCCTTTTAAGCCGTGTCCTCCTTAGTATCAATAAATACTAAATGCTAAATGCTTTTCCTGCGCTTTTCCATAGATGGCAGTGCAGCTCCTATTGGGATATCTTGAATTAGGAGTGTTTGGACCGTCTTTGAAAGGGCAGCTTTTGCCAAGGGCATTTTAACTGGGCTTCGCAAAGGAAAACCAGCATAGGAAGGCAACAGAAGGAACTTGCTGGTCCCTGAAGTTTCTTGTTCCTTTTGGGGGAGCAGAAAAGCCAGTATCTTTGCTGTTATTGGTTACGAAGACATGGGGGCAAAGAATAAAATGGATTTGGCCTCCTTCAGGATGGTCCTTCTGTTCTTCACTAACTGAGTGAATAGCTATGGAGAAAATGTGCAATTCAGTCTTGGAGGCTTAAGAGTCATAAAATCGAAGTAATATCATAAGGTGATGCTGTGGGGACTTAGAACTTGGTAGGAAATGCGTGGCGTTTTTGTCAGGATGAAAATATTTTTATTGTCTAATTGCATTACAGAAAATACCTAATACCACTATCCCTATTGTTGTTCCATTTCCAGTTTTGAAGTCAACAAATCACTTGGTTAACTTTCTAAGTGCTGAACTACTTTCAAATTTTGAATCACTGATTTAATTGGTGTTCTTTATACTCTTTTCAACATTTGGTCCTTGCTGGTGAGCACCAAGCTAATGATGCTGTTTCTGCTCAGTTCTGTGTGAGCAGACTGATGCTTAGCAGAGCCATGGATGGCTCTGTAAATTAGCAACAATGGCAATATTTAAGTGTGCTCTCACTTGATGTTTAGCTCTGCTGTTTGCTCCTCTCCTGGGTTTCAGTCACTGACTGTGATGCCCAGTTCCTTTACTGTTTCATGGCAGGAAGCTGCTCAGCAGTGTGAGGCACAACTCCTGATTGTAGTTCAGTGTATCATCCTTGCTAGATTGTTGTTTTCGTTAGTTTTGGTCTGAAAATACCGTTCACCATACATGTAAGCAGTGTAGCCTCAGACAGGCATCCTGACCGGAGTCTCATGGCTCCTTTGCTTGCCCTCCCTTGTAGCAAGGTTTGAGGTTTTTTCTCCATTGCATGCAGTAGACACATGAGAAACAGAAGCTTTAATATGTGTTTTTTCAGAGTGAAGCTTGGAGTATTTTTGGCAAGTGCAAGTCCTGATTTACATTGAGCAGGATAGATAGTACAGCTGTTATTGTTCTGAGATATCTGCTTGTTTTTAAAGATGCTGCAATATTCAAGTGCTCAAAAGTCTGCAAGAAGTAAAAGTGAAAACTGAAAATATTCCACTAGTTTTGGCTTCTTTCTGGAATATTCTCTAGAGAACAAGTTGTTATGGTGGGATTTGGTTTTTTTCCCCTTTTCTTTTAAAGAAGTATTCTTTGGGCAAATAGGTTCGGACAGGAAACTTCTAGTGTTCCCTGTACTATCAGATCGAGTCCTCTTCCCCTTTTTGCCTGTAGGCTCCAGTAACATGGTGAATCTTTGTGCTGTGTTAATTGTCCCTGAAGTAAATAAAGCCAGTATTTCTGGGTGTATGCAGAGTGAGCATCAATGTAATTGTAAGGACATAGGATTATGGAATAATAATTGAAATCTGGCTTGAAGAGACAGATGGGGTTTAACTGCTTTGCTGAGAATTTAATTGCACTTGGGATGAAATCTGGATCTCATTGGAATGAATCAGTTTGACACATGGCCAGAATTTTAGCTGGAGTATGAAATAGTTACGTTTTTCTCTTCTTCTGGGCCATTTTTGAAATCTTCTAAGATTTTATTTGTCGTTCTTCTTCTTTGTTTTATTTTTTTCACCCTTGTGGCTGGAACTTGGGAAAGGGCAGTTTTGAATTAGCTTTTGAGACTGGGCAGAATGCTTTCTGGTTCCTGAAGCATTGGTACTCAGTGAAATATGCTCTACTTAGAGAAAACAAACTTGCTAAAATAGAATTGTTTAGTTCAGTCATTGATTTCTTTCAGTGGTTATTTACAAGTAATTGAGTGTTAATTATCTTAATTTTTTTAATAATTCGCTTCTCAAAATGACTTTATATTAAGGTTTAAATTTCCAGTTTGATTTCTCAAATGAGTAATTTATTAACATGAATTCAGACTTGTAATATGTGTAGTTCTAATATATTTATTTCCTTAGAGCAAAGGGTTCTTGGTATTGTCTTCTACACATCTTCTTATCTTTGGCTGAACTTGTTTTTCAGGAGGTTAATGCCAAAACAATAGTTCTTGTTCTATGAAAAGCTGAGATTTTTTTAAGTTTGAGAGATTTGGTTACAGTTGTAATGAGAATAGAAGTGCAAGTAAGCTTAAGATAAAGTAAATCTTTTCTCAGCACAAAGTTTTTTTGCTATAACTTTCTAAAAGAGTAGTCGTGAAATGAGTCCTTCAGGTGCAGGCTAGTTACAAGAAGCACACATTAAAAGCCTTCATTTAATGAGTCAGTTGAAATTTCTTTTTTCTCTTTTCATCTTGCAAAGAACAATGAAGATCTTTCTCAAAGCAGAAAGCAGCATTAAAAAGGCATCTTGACAGGCTGTAGTCAGATGAACAGTGTTGACTTACTGCATTTCCTCCTTTCTTAGAATACAAAAGGTGACATTAATACAGAGAATTAATTGCATTTTGTGCTCCCATGGTGCTTCATAAAAGTCATTTGTGTACTTCAGTTAAGCACTTCTTTAAGAAGGGTCTGAGTTTGTTCTGTGCCTGACAGCAAAGGATGGTTTCACCTCAGTCAGTGCCATTTTGACTAAAATTCATTATGATATTAATAAATACACACTTCCTATTTTGTTCGTGGTTAGAGATTTTTTTTTAATTTTTTTTTTTTTTTTGCTGGTGAATGGGGTACAGCGAGAACTGATGACACTACTGGATGCCCAGTCCTTTAATGAGGGTGTGAGGTTGAAAAGAGGGAGAAGGCATTGTTCTTGTGGTATAATTATTTAATAAAGTTGTCATAGTCTTAGGGAATCTTGTTATATACCTATATCAGATACTTTGCAATTTTGTATTGTCCCTCAGTCAGCATTTCCCTCCATGCCCCACACAGCGGAGAACACCTTTCACAGACAGAGAACACACAGCATCACTAATGTGGCCTGGCAGTGTGGAGTTCGGTTTTCTGCTTCTGCTCAGAGAATTTTCATTATTTGCCTTCATCACCAAAGAAATTATGTCCTGTAGGACAAATTAAATAACTCATTGGTGCTTCACACTCCTTTACCTGAAAGCCTGACTTTTGGGTTAGGCTGATATTTCCCTTGGCAAGAGGTATTACAGTAGCTCAGGAAGTCTTCTGTGAGATTTTAGCTTTTATTGATGCATTCCAGAAAATGGCAACCAGTGTGTGAATTTTTACTTGGAATACAGAAGGATTTCTTGGAAATACAGTATCTGGTAAGCTGCCATTTCTGTGGTCAAACGTCCTGCTCAGGTATATAGTGAATCTGATATTGGAATCTAATACAGGTGTCGGCCTGGAAAGCTGTTTTTCGTTGGAAGCTGCTTATTGGAAGTTGCTATAGTTGGTAACCTCTGTTTAAGCTGCTAAGTTCATGTCCAAATTCTAGGCTTCTTTTGTCCCAATACCTTCATGTTGCCTTCCAGAATATGATGAAAATTATTCTGGCTTACCTAAATTGTACTGTTGTAACCTCACAGTTTTCATTTTTCCAGTAATACAAGTATAGAAATCTGTGGCATTTGTTTTTCATATTCTTCATTTCTAAGAAACCTATGCCTAAAAATGTATGAAATGGGAAACCATTAGACTGCTTGGTTCTGATTTCAAAGCTTCAAAAATCAGTGTCAACTTTTTGACTTTAATCATTATGAATGGATAATATTTGTGAACATAATAAAGTAATGGGAGAGCATCCTTGATTAACATGTCCACAGTTAAGTTTTTAGTAGAAAACTGCAACTGCTATGAAAAACTCAGTCTGTATTGCTGCTTATCAATACAGAACTAAGGGCACAAACTCACTTCAGTGGGTTCTGTCAGCTCCTCAGCCATTCCTTTGGTGGAGCTTGCTGGCAGGCAGTTTTCTGCTCATGGCAGAGAAGGGAAATGTCATAAAAGTAGAGACTGTGATTTTAGAGTAAAAATAGCCACCATCTACTGTCCCACCTCTGCTCCAGTCTTCATCTTCAGAGCTTAACTGTTACAGCAAGGAGAGGTAGTGAGAAACAGAATTACTTAATGACATGGTTGTTCTGTCGGTCCTGTGTGATGCAGGTGTCCGTGCTGTCACACATTAGTAAGAGGTTGTATGACTGTACTACAGTTCACAAACCTCTTGTGATACTGGTTTGAGAGGCACGACATTTCGTGAACAGCCTTTTATGGCAAATTACCCTTTTTCTCTTGTGATGGGAAAGCCTGTATTCCTTTGAGACTTGCTTCCTCCACAACTGACACAGTAAATCTTCTCATGCTGTTTTGGCTGGTAAAACCAAGAGGCAACTTCACTTGCACTCGTGTTCTGTTCATGCTGTCCGTTAATTACGCCTTTGGATTTGCGTGGTGGAGAGAGGGAGGGAGTGTGGCAGCTGCTGTGCTGGTGTGTGAAGTAGGAGAGCCAACACTGGTAGAAGTTAGCACTTTTATTTCATAGGCTTGTAAGGGACATTTTCTGTTTGAGTTGGTAACTGCATATCCACATGCAAGCTGGTTCTTAGGTTTTGTGCTCTTGGTTCATGCTGTTAAAATGTTTCAGGATAAAGTGGTATAAATACACTTTTGCAGCAGTTCAGTAAGTGAGGGAATCCTTCCTGTGTTAGCATTTCATGTAGAGATTGGTCAAAATAGAATCACCCCAAAGTAGTTAGGAGGTATTTGAGGATTGTTTTGGTTTTAATTAGAAACAAGTATATTAAGCTGGCTGTGTAAAAATAGAACACGTTAAGGCTGCGTAGCGTGCCGGATTGAGGTTACTCCAAAAGTCTCGCTAGGGTAGAATTAAAACTCATTGCACAGAGGAAACAACTCAGCTCCTGGTACAGCTGTGCCCATGCTGTTCCTCTGAGGTTATTGGTTGGTTCTTTTCTCAGCTGGGAATTATTTGAAACCCCCATATTTTTCTTTAAGTCAACCATCACACGTTTAATACAAGTGCAAGCCAGTGGAGCAAGAATCATTCACAATTATTTCTGCCTGTTAAAGAGTAGCTCTAGCGATTATGCATTGCTTAATAGTGTAAAATGGTCCATTGTTGGTTAGGTAAACTGTAAAAGCA
Source organism: Pardalotus punctatus (assembly GCA_013400915.1). Classification (NCBI taxonomy): domain Eukaryota; kingdom Metazoa; phylum Chordata; class Aves; order Passeriformes; family Pardalotidae; genus Pardalotus; species Pardalotus punctatus. Next base: position 1,239,623 of record VZTX01003600.1, on the reverse strand, counting down.
ATGCTGAACTTCTGGTGTTGGTAGCCTTTTTGTGCAAACAGACTGGAAGCAGTGAGGAGGAAGGACTGCTTTCCTCCTCTGTCACTGTTTATGCCCACTGCTGTCCACTTTCTGATTGTGCTTAAAAGTAAACAGGAAACTCTCTACTAAAATGCACCAGCCTATTAAAAAAAAATAGAAAATCTTCTTAAATTTTGCTGGAATTCTGTAGAAAGATGGTTACAATGCTTCCCCCATTCAGCTTTCCTTGTGGGCTCGTTACTGGAGGCTAGATGGCAGTCAAGGAATGCTGCTTGTGGCACTGGGTGTAGCTTGGGCTGTGCTTGAAAGTGCTGTTGCTTATGAATTGGTGAAGTCCCACAACAGAATGGCTATTGTTTCTGGTTTTCTTATTTTTCTTCTTTCATTGTGCTATTGAATTTCAGATTTTTGTGCAGTCTGACATCTGATTTTATATTTTTTTTAAAAACTTAAAAAACCAGCAAGTAGAAATGCTTTAGATATAGCATGTAATAACTTAATAATTAGTTCCTATATGCTTGCAGTAAACCCATGAACATACAATACCTTTACAAAAATGTTTTCAAGAATAGTAAATGTTCATTTAAGACCATTCTGTTTAACAGTTAAGTAAAAAAATGTTTTGGATTCTCAAAACCATGTTCTTGTTACATTTGTTGTCACAGCAACCTTCCGCTACAGAGCATGGACAAAATTACAAAATACTTTTTTGGATGTTTGGCTTAATTATCTTTAATGTGACCTGGACAGTGTTTAAAATAACTCTCTTCCTGTCTTGTTTTTGGTAACCTGCAGAGTTCTATGCCACCTCTTCCTTGGGTGGTTTTCTCTGTTTTAAGGACTCTGTTTACGGTGGGTTTTTCTCTTCACCCCTGTAGTACAGTATGTGCTTTCCGTCTGTCTGTGTTTTGTACCTTCAATTGCGAGTTCTCTTCAGTTCTTATATAACGTTGCCTTTTTGGAGACTTCCTATTTCTTTATTTATCTCTATCTCAGATTTTAAAATGCTGAAAATAGCATTGAAAAAGACCCTGGAGGTTTCTGTCTTTTCTTCTGCCAGCCTTGAATTGTGTTTGACTTTGGCAGTTATCCTTTAGCTGCCCTTCAGATGACTGATTTACCCAGTCTGTTTTGTGTTTGGTTTTAAAGCCACTTCCCTTTTTCATTCCTCAAGCACCTGAAATGATGCTTTGTAAGCTTCTGTGCTACTCTTGAATGCTTCACTTCACTTGACTTTTTTAGCCATGTTCTCGTGTAGTTCCCTCCCTTTCCTTATGCTTATCTTCTGCTGTGGTCTTTTTTTCATCCTCATCAGAAGCAAGACCTAAGTCACTAAATCAGTAATAAAAATAATTAGTTATTTTCCTTTAGCTGTCTGCTTCCTAAAGGTAGAACAAATGAATGGGGTCTGAGATGGTGAGTTGTGAAACAGGTTCCTAATACTCACCACCAATTCATGCCTACCTCAAAGCAATTGCTTTTCCAGCAAAATATCCTAACTTGGCATTGGTAGTTTGAACTCCAGCTCTTCTGAATTCTAGTAACCTCTCTGAAATTAATTGTTCGAGGGCTGTTTATCTGGAATTGCTTTATATTTCTGCACTAACCTCAATGCCTGACTTCTTCCTTTTTTTTTTTTTTTCCCCCCCTTGATTCCAGTGTAACACACATTGTGATACAAACCTTCACTGGTCCACATTTTTATGTTTAGTAGGGAGAAAATGCAAGTATCTATCTATTTATCTATCTATCTTCTATTTTGGGCACTTTAGGCTTTATTTTCATTGCATTATAGCCTTGCAATACTTAGTTCAAGAAATGGGAAAGCTGAGAATCAGGCCTCTTGCCTAGGTCCAGCTGTTAAGCTAAATTGAACTTAAATTGGTTGGTGGACTGAAAAATGCTCTTCAGTGAAAGAAAAGCTTATTATGCATGTTGCATGAGGAATTTTTAGAAACTGACCTTTTTAAAAAGAATATTTTGCACTCCAGTTCATTATAGTGGACATTAATTTCCAATGAAATTCAGTTTTGCTTCAGCAAAAGCATCTCTTCTGCACAGAGGTCCCCAATCTACAAAACATTGGTCTTGATGTTGTTATGCCTCTCCAGAAGGAGGTGCTCCGTGCATCCAACAAATCAGGTTAAATCCCAAACTGTTGCCGGTGAGCTGTTGGGGTGTGCTTGGTGGTCAAACACAGCACCTGAGGACAAGCACTACAGAAAGGATTTGCAGAACATGGAAGGAAACTTGCTGAGGGGGGTGTAATGACACACATGTGGTGTGCCTTGCTCTTGCCTCTTCTAGTCTTGTCCCTCTCCTGAGGCAGTACGAGGGTTCCCTGCTCTTGGGTGCTCAGGTTGCTCAGTTCTTACACCGGTACTCTCAGAGCAACGGCCTCATCTAATGCTTTCCTTGTTCTCTTGCAAGAGGCAAACACAGCACCACTGCCTGTGTTCGGTGGAAAAGCTTGGTGGAGACAGAGCTTGGGGACAGCATTGTAGTTAGACCTGGGATTTCACAGTCCCAAACTCAATCTCTTCCTAGATTGTACAAACTTGAAAATGTAGTGCTGAATCACTGTGCTTGAGAAAAACATTTCCCTTTTAATATACATTCTTCTTTTCACCTATACAAATAAAATGGCATTCTTCTTTTTCTGTAACTTGTAATAATTGCTGAAACATGTAATGTTCTATAGGGTTGGAGCTGATGTACTTCTAAAGATTTTTTTTCATTTCCTGTTCTGTTTGAGCTCATTGCCCAGAATCACTTCATGGTGCTAATTGCTGTTAAGCACACATTATTAACTATGTTATTCCCATGTAATTAACTTCAGTTCCTTATGCAGTAGAAAGAATAACAATGGGAGTATCTAATTTTTTTTTTTTAATGCACTAATCTGCTGATGAAACTTGTACTTCATCTTATGGCTATTTCAGGGTGACATTGCTGACATCTACTTGTATATTATGTTTCCTGAGTAGCTCGCAGGGGGAAACACTTAAAGTGCATTCACACATGGCCCAGTGATTACCAAGTCTTGGTATTGGCAGTTGTGGGTTTTTTTGTAGCATGGAGCTTCCTTTCCTGGAGTTTCCTCAGTGTGGTGAAGAATGTATAATTAGGGAAGCATAATGAAATGTGCTGCTGACAGGAAAGTATGTCTGGAATCTCAAATACTGACCTTCTCTGACACCATTAGACTTCCAAAGTTCTGATTCAGATATAGTAAGGTGGCTTATCTAAGTTTATTAGTAAACACTCTGGTATATTGTGTTTTTATGTTGTGCATTTTTGAATGCATTTGCACAGCAGTGGCAAAGCTTTTCCACTTTCTTTTGTGTCCGTGGCCTCTGTTTCCATTTTATTTGTCATGCTCATTAAAGTTCCTGCAGTAGAAGAAAATAATGCTTGTTCACACTAATTTAGAAGATGAAAGCATGGCATAGTAACAGTTTATCAACTAACAAACTGGAACCACCTCTCAAACAGGCCTGTGTTTTGCAGATTTTTTTTTAAAGTATGCATTAGTTGAAATACTTCCTGTTCCTGGAAACATGTAAATAAATGAAGGCAAAAGTAGTAAAAATATACAGGCATTTTGTACTCCCAAATATTAAATCCATATTTCCTTTAAATGGCTTCCATTTTTTGTGAAGCTTCTCCACAGTTGGATTTATTATTATTCCCAGTGCCCTGCTACGTAGGTTTTCCTATGTTTTCCTGTAAATACATAGAATGCTATTTGTGAACAAAGCAATTCAGATAGGACTTTGAAATATGACTAAAACAGGTGGTTTAGTCTCAAGTATTCCCTATTTCCTTTATATTGCTCATGTTTTACGAAGTGCATATTAACTGTTTTCGTCTCACACTCTCCCTCCTAAGTCAACAAATAACTTGCCCTGCAGAAATGCAAAATGTTTAATGTTCTGTGTCATAAATACCCCCCCAAAAATCTTAAAATATACTTTGCTCTTGTCACCATTTATAATAAAATACAGCAGTGCTTTGTGAGCACTGTAGGAAGGCTGCTGAAGAACAGCTGGAGCAACAGCTCAGACAAATGCCTGTTAATGTTCTTCCTTTTCACCTCTACTTCTGTGACAAAGCAAATCTAACAAATGACAGCCCGCAAAGGGGTGGCTTTCCAAGGGAATATTGTTTTGCAGTGTGTTCAAAGCCTGTATGCAAGTATTCACTTAAGTATTTAATGATCACGTTACTATGAAAAATAATTGTAAAACACTTACTTGACTTAATATTTGGTAAATTTTTCAATATTGGTGCTAGGCATCACCTTTAGGGGTAGCTGATAAACCTAAGAAAAATCTGGGTTTCTGCTATTAGGAAAGAGGTCGATGTGAAGTGCCTGAGTCTGATGTCAGACCTTAAAGGCATGACTTTTACTGGGAGCTCCAGGGTTGGATCTGGTTATCCATAGCAGTTCCCTCAGACCTGCTTTGTGCTACAGCCACTTGGTATTAATAAGTTTGGTTTTGTTTGAATGTGGAAGTGGAAGGGTGCCTGGGTTCTCGGCCCAGGCTGCTGGGGCTGGTCAGCAGTGCTGGCAGTGTCTGACTGTGCCGTGAGCTGGGTGTTCCACAGCCTTCACCTCCTCAGTTTCTCCTCCTCTTGGTATTCTTAAAGCAAGACGGGTCAGTCTGTATTTTTCACACTTGACTGGACTCACCCTCGCTGCAATGCTTTAATATACCTGACTGACTGTATTTAATATGTATCATTCCATTTAGCACTAGCACTTTATTGCATTTTTCTTGTGCCATTAGCACACCCATGCAATGTGATAGTTTGTTAGTCCCTTTAGGAACAACTTTATATGAACCACAGTCTGAAAGACAAAAAGAAGCAGAGTTTAATGCTCATAATAGTGTATTTGAAGCTTTCTTGTCCCAAAAATCAAGATAACATAGGCTTCCCACGCTTCATTTCAATGATTTCATGATGATATGAGAGCTGAAATAAGGGGATTTAACATCATCTCTTCACAAAGCTGTTTTTCAATGCTAAGTGAGCAAAGTAATTGAGTTTCAAAATGCTTCGAACTGTGGAGAAGGCAGAATATTAATGAATAAAAAAGTCTTTAGAGTATTCCATAGGCATTAGGCAGAAAAATGTTTTAATCCATCTTTGTTTCATCTAGCAGTTTTACCAAGTCATATTAGCAGAGGTGTGATGATTGTTGTTTGTGTTGATGGTCTCTAATAAGGCTGATCTTCACCTTTTAGGACAGGAGGCTGCTGATATCTTTGGATGTGTGCACAATAAAAATGTAACAAAACTTTTTATGATGGTAGGGTAAATGAAATATCATGGAAGCAGGTGTATCTCACTTCTCCTTCCTTGCAGGATATCTTGAATAATCTTGATTCATGTGATCTTGAAGATGATGATCTCATGCTTGATGTGGACCTGCCTGAGGACCCACCTCGTGACAAAGGTTCGTAAGGTAGCCAAGCAATCTCGCTGTGAAACTGCTTCATGGCCTTAAGAGATTTTTGAGTTGTTTTCTTCTGACTCGTGACTTAATAAGTCAATGCACTCTTCAAATTGTGGTTTGTTTTTTTAAACAGCTCTTCCTTTTCTGAAATACAGGAAGGGAGATATTTCTGTTTTCCTCAGTACAAGTCTTATATTTGAAGAATTCTAAAGTTGGAAATTCACTGCCTTGAATAAAAGTGCAACCTTGTTCCGCACTGCTTTTTTCTTTAAATTATTTCTATTGAATCTGTTTCAAAGTTTTAAGTTAGACTTTCAGTCTCATGTTTCAGCTATATTTAAAAATGCTGGGACAGTACTTTTTTTTTAGCTTTGGTGAATGATAGTGTAGTTTTTTGAGATAATTATTTGTTTTCTTCTACAAAATGACAGTATCTCCTAATATATGTACAATTCAGGGTAACAGAGGTACAAAATTTAAGATCTGTTTTTTCAAGGTCTTTTATGCACTCTTGCTTTCAGTGAGGGTGGTGGCAAAGTTTTCACAGGAAAGGTAGTGGTACCTAGATGCCCCTGAAATAACACAAATTCAGAAAAGAATGAACTTGGTAAAGGAAACTATGGCTACACTTTCTCAAATCTCAGACTGGAAAAGTTTGAGGCATTTGCTTTTTTTATTCCTGACCTTACTCATAGGACTTACGAGTACTATTATTATGAGCCATTGTTATGTGAATATGGGTATTGGTTTTACCTCCAAGTTCAGTGGAGGCCAATCTGTCTTCACATGAGCAGAAATACTGAATGTGGAGCACTGTCAGGCCCTACACAGTGCAAACAGGCCCTGAAAGGAAGAAGGCTTTGCTTATTTGGTATCATGTTCAGCTGCATGTTGAAGCTGGGGGAAATCCAGGGGTTTGTGAGAGCACCTCTGGGTTACTTGGGTGAAGACTCCTGTGTGTGTGTTAGACATGAAGCCAAATTAACAGTAAATAAATATATGGTTTTCCATCTACCACCATGGCGGCGCATCATGTTTTAACGCTGTGCACATGTAAAGTGCAGTACTTAATCTTTTAAACCTCACAATGAGTTTTTCAAAGTACTTGGTTTGAAATGATTGACAACACTGCAAGTGTGCAACTTTTCAGCCCTGACAGGTATGAATTTTTTTCCTTTTTTACTCAGTTAATTTTCCAGAATGGGTAACAATGCAAGCCTAGGGCATAGTCTTTCAATAGGGGTAATTTAATTTTGTTGGGAAAAACTAAGGAACGATTTTAAAGGGTAGATCAATTTCTCATAAGTTTCCTTGTTTATGAAACATGCACTGCATTTGCATCAGTAATTCCATTGCAAATTATTAATTTAAAAACTGCTAGAAGAGCATGTTTTAAAAGGTGAATGTTTGCCACAAAAGCATTTCAAGCTTATTACCATTACTTGTGGCATTTTATAGAGGCTGGGCTTTCTTATGAAGTTAATCTGGCATATACTGGGTATCTTTGCTGCTTCTCTTGCAATTACTGTATTTTCAGCAAAGAGGATCTGAAAAGAAAAATTCAAAAGCCACCTTCAGGTTTTCCCTTATGTAAACACGACCACCTGAAAAAGCAAAACTTGTTCTCAGTTAATCTCCATGTGTCTTTACTCAGTGTCTCGATTTACTTTTCCAAAGCTGAAAATCGTAATTGCTTGTAAATTTAGTGAGGGCTTATTTTGCTGTTAATTTTCATGTGTTATGAGCTGTAGAAAGATGCTGCTAAAGGAAAACAAATCTTCTGTTAGTTTAGGTGAGTAAGTTCATTTTATTATGTAGTTTGTTTTATTATTTGCTAGGTGATAAAGACTGAAGATATGAGACTGTAGATATGAGTATTTGTTATAATAACGTTTGCCAACACTCTTTCCATAATTATGTGCAGCTTCCCTGACGTCAGCCTCTTAAGACTTTCCAGGTCCTCAGAAACTCTCCTGGTTTCACTTTGGAGCCTGGGATGCCGCTTGGCCACTATTTATAGCAACAGTTCTAGCTCAACAAGTATGCAGGGAGTGAGGACGGCAGTTTAAATCACAGGGTAGAGCTGGGCTCCGTCCCAGGCGCACGCAGGCTGCAGCTGAGCAGGAAGGAAGGCCTGTTGGTGTGCGCCACGGGGCTGGGGGCAGCGAGTAAACACTGCTCTTGTGGAGAGCTGCTCCCACCAAAGGACTGACAATGTGAGGAAAAACTCCTGGGGTAAGTGAAGGACGAAGCGTGGTGGCAGAGCAGCAGTTTGTGACTGTTTTTGCTGGGTCTGACTGCCCGGGCAGAGGTTGTTTTGGCTTTCTCGCAGTCATTTCCAGGCTGTTGCCAAATTTAGGGTTTGTTCCCTTGAGACGTTTGTGGAATTCGTGTGGCTTTGCAGAAGTTGGTGTTTTAAAGAGATTATTTGGTTTCCTTGTTTTAAATCATACTGGTTGTCCAGCTAAATACAGATTAAATGTCTCTGAATCTGAAAATCAAACAAGAGGAACAGGATGAGCTATATCTGTATTTTAAGTAACAAAACTGTTTTCCTTTGCAGTGCAATACTGGCTGTTTTTCACACTGTCCTCTTTCTGTGTTTGTGTGTTGTTAGAACTTGTTAACGACCTGGAGATACCATCAGTAAAAAAGACAGGAAATTGTTGCTTTTAAATTTCTTCCATAATCTCTGCCTCCTCCGAATGATTTTCTACTTAAACTGGAAATACTATTAAAGCTGGATTCTTTAGTTTCTGATTTGCTCTTATTTTGGTAACAAGTTTATATTTTAATAAAAATGTGACATTGTTATAGAAGTCTGCTTGACAGTTCTAAAATGCATGCTGTTTTGGATCAGTTAAAAAAAACAACCAAACCCTACAGACTTTACAATGCATCTGTTACCAGCACGTAGTTAATATTTTATTTGCAAGGGCCTAAGACGAAGTCTTACTTTTTTTTAACATTATGCTCTCTGTAGAGGAATGTGAAAATATGAGCCGTTATGAGAGACAAGACAGAAATGCGAGACAGCATCAGGAAGGATTCTGGAAAAGAGCACCACAGCAGCGATGGAATACACAGGATCACTATCATCTCGGCCATACTGACCATTATATCCATGGTAAAAATGATTTGAACAGGTAATGCACTTTTCTCTATTCTCACAAACATTTAAAGCACCCATGAGCAATTCCTTTTGGCACTAAAGGGTCTCAAGTGATACTGAGTACACGTACATCTTTTTCAGAATAGTTGTATGTCTGAGTGGGAGCATCACTGAGGGTTATAACACTTTCTTTTCCAAACTTATGCTTCTGTTTTTACTCCAAGTACTTGTTGCTTGTGTTGATACAGTATTATACATGTTGATTAAAATACCTTATGCGTTCCATGGAAAACCATTGCAATGTCTTACTACTTGCATTTTGTGAGTTTGGACAGCTTTTTACTCTTTAATTTGTTGGTAAATTATATGTAACCCTACGGTCCTTAAAGGAATAACAGTTTATAGAAGTCCTACTGATCAAACTGGTTTTAGGGTACTGTAGTTTTTAGTTTGTGAGGGGTCTCTGGGAATGGAAAGGAAAACTCTGCGTTGAAGTGAAATAGCTTTGACATTTTCTGATTTATTTATTTTCCTTCTGTGTGCCACAGTATGTAAGTATAGCCCACATTAAATAACACTTTCCTTTTTACTAAACGCTGCTTAGCTGCAGTTTGTCATCACCGTGTTTTTACGTTCTGGATGTTTTTTTAGGGGTTCAAACTATTTGGAGTCTGCTGTGGGTCCCTTGGAGAGCTACGGGGCGGGCAGCAGTTTGCAGGCACCGCGGCAGCTGGCGGAGAACACGGTGATGCTGGACGAGATGACGCTGCGGCACATGGTGCAGGACTGCACCGCCGTCAAGACCCAGCTCCTCAAACTCAAGAGGCTGCTGCACCAGGTGAGCTGTTCACAGGAGCAAAAGCAGGAAAATAAACTGGGGAGTGGGTCTGGATGGGTTGATGTTCTGTTTGGACTTACTAGGATATTGGCATTTCATTTATATGTTGAATTACAAAGTTCCAGAAAGTGAGGAGACTTTTTATTGGTTTTTCAAGTAGTAGTTTTTCTGCCTTGTCAGCACTTTACTAGCTATGAAATGTACTAAATATTAAAACTTTTAATATTTATTCAGTATTAAATTTTACTTCTCTGAGGAAATGTCAAATTAAAAAAGAAAATCAGTGGATGTGAGAACCAGCTTTTATCCAATAAGATATAAAAAAGCTGGGAGTTTAAAAATAAATTTAAAAATATTAAAATTGATCCCATTGATCAAACTTGCATTCAGCAAGTCAGTGCTAATAGCTTTTTCTTAAGGCTTTGTTTTCCTCATTCTTTTCATCTTTTCTGTGTGTTTTGACAAGAAGCTTAGCAAATCCTACCAGGTCATCTCTATTGGAAGTGTTCAAGTTTAACCTTCCAGTTTTATGTAGTTGTCATAAGCTTTTAAGGAGCTTTTTCAAGGCACCTCAAAACTTGGCAAGTTGTGGGAGTTGGTAAACTGCTAAATGACTCAGCAGAAGTATGGCATTTCAACTACAAAAATTCCTTTGTTACCATAATAAAGAACAGTACATGAGACTTTCTTTGGAGGCATGTGCAAGATTAGCATTGAAAAGTGTTTGTGATGTCATCTTTTAATACCAGATTTATTGCTGTTCTTTTCTAAAAGGATAATGTAATGAAATTAAATTTGTGCCTTTAAAGTAAGACACTATAAGAAAACACAATAAAACAAAAAGGAAATCAGCCTTGAGGCTAATTCAAGGGTACGGTTGTGCCTTTTAGAAATAGGAGCATTTGCTTTCTGTGGTAACTGACATGTATTTTGTCAGTGGAAAAACAATTGTAAGCAAAATAATGCAATGTCAGAGAGGAAAGGTGTGTTTTTAGAACCTGGTGTCTCAGTGGTGGGCTGCAAACTGCACCCCCCAGCAGCCCCAGGCAAGCCATTAATGCAGAGGTAGCAGGGAACCTTTTTCCCAGGCTCTTAATGCCTTTAACACTAGGACAGTTAAACAACTTGATGGATGATCTGTGTGTGTGGTTCACTGTGTAAAGGCTCACACATTATAGCCAAGCAGTATGTGGCCCTGCAAAATATCATGTGTAAAATCTTGGTCTGGTTTATAATAGCCAGGTTGCAGAATAAAAACCTTGCCTCAAGTAGCTCAGATTAAGTTTTTTAAAAGAACTTAAATACACAGAATGAAGCAGTTACTCTTAATGTGTCCATTTTTAAAATTTGCATCTTGTCTTGACAAATGCTTGATCCTCTTTTCCTTCCTCCCTGTAACAATGAATTTAGTAATTACAGATATTACCCTTCCTTCAAACTTTGTCAGGCATACTTGTCTGTATTTTCCTGACCTAACCCAACCCTGTTTTGACTCACCACTTCCAAAACTCATCACTGGACTTTTGAATATTTATTCTACTCTCCTGTGTATTATCCAGTCTTTTAATCAAATAACATGAATAGTAATGTAAATTAGCCTGCTACAGAGGGGGAAATGTCATACCTTTACTACCTTAACTTACTAAATAATTAGGGCAAAACTTCTATGAAATATTATTTCATTACATTATAGTATTAAGGCTTTACTTTGAACATGAAGCTTCCTGCTAAGAGGAATGAGTAAAAATACTGCAATTGTTTTTTACTTCTTGAACAGAAATCTAGTTTTGAAAACAATTAGTTGAACTTTAGCATTCTGAACTCTGAACTAGGACCGGCTCACAGGCCCCTTGCAAAATAGAAAAAATCAAGGTACAAAGTCAATTGCTTTCAAACTCTAGCTTTAATAATGGAAGCAGAAGTTCTTCTGTTAGCTTGACCAATATCACACATTTAAGTGTATGTGCTGCCTTTCTCCAGTTATGACATTCGGCAATAATATTTAATTTGGATAGGTAGAAATAGAGCTGTAGTCAGGACTTAGACGCGAGGTCTCAGAGGAACAGTTACAGTAAAATAGGAAAAGTTAGCAATTACATTCAGTTTTATACAGTTATCAGCTGTAGTGTGACTTAGTGTAGAGCACAGCGTGTAATGAATGTATACCTAGCAGATTCCTGGGGAGACTTAATGTGCTGTACTGGATTCATTGCTGTGACTGTAGCTCACATAACTGGATATAAATTAGCTGGAGTATTGCTGGCAACATAGCTGCAGCAGCGTGGGGTTGATGCTGCATTCCCAGTTCAGCTTGCAAAAATAAATAGTTATTTGAGTAATGGAGCCTTTTCTGAGCTCCGTGTGACCGGGATAACAATGCCAGCAGTACATGTGCTGTCTGCTTACTCCTCACACACTGCCATCTTCCTGTGCCTTCAAACAGTGAAATCAGGAATAGGAGTCTCTCTCACGTAGGGTTTTCAAAGATTTTCACAGTTGTGAGTATAACTTGCTCTGACTTCTCAGTAATGTTATACTAACCTATAAGGAGTGAAAAAATGTAGATTGTTCTTGTGCTAAATGCAGTTATAACTATTTACAGGGAGGTGTGCTACTGGGGAGCGTTTTCTCTTTAATGCTTAACTGGACTGCTAACTTTGTATTGAAAGAAGGAAATGTTTTGGAAGTCTAATTCTAGTGGTAGTTGACATGTAAATGTTAATGCCTCTTAAACATTGACTAAGGTAGTTCATTTGCATGCATATTAGAAAATAAGTTTTCTTCTGATCTCAAAAATTTCTTCCTCCTCCTCAATTAATTTCATCAACTTGCTGCTCAGGGTTGAGGCTATGTGTTAATACAGTTTTAAATAAGGATGTTCTATTTCTGTTGCCCTGGAGCCTTTGATCTTGGCAAGGATTGACCGTCCTCTGTAGTAACCCAGCAAGGACTTGCAACTGCCCTGTCTTATCTCACATCAGCACTTGCAGTACGGACTGAAACACGAAGCAGTTCACAGAACTGTGAGATCTGTGAAGCTCTTTTTTCTGTGAGAGGCAGCTTTTATAAAAAAAAATGTTTCATTTCAACTTATCTTTCATGAATGGAAATGAAACTCTGTTTTTCAGCAGTTCAAGCACAGTTCTTCACTGTAACTTATCAGATATGGTCCATTTGTACAAAGAGGCTTGAATAAAAACGTGAACCATGTAGTGCAAAGTTGTTAAATGCATCAGTACATTTTTGCTGAAGGCTTTAGATTAGTAAGTCACTTGTGTACCTTTGAAATACATATTCATTGTGTTCTTTGCTTTTTGCATCTGGTGAGATCTACAAGAGAGATTTATCTTTGTTTATAAGAAGCCTGAAGATGAGGAAGAAACAGACTTATGAAATAAAAAGACTTCTTTCTGTCATGTTTTAAGTTGTATACATTGCCCCTACAATTATTACTGGTTTTTAATAGCCATTAAATAATTCACCTCAGTGCCTTAACTGTTCTTGAAAGAAACAGAACCAAAAGAAATGAACGAACAATAGCAAAACAAATTGGCAAATTTTAGGTTTAAGCAGTTGGTTAACTGTCAGAATGTCCCTGTAACAATGTTGGGCAGTGAGATGGACATGACCTGGATGAAAGTACACTGGGAATGCCGAGTAGTGAGCAAGTGAATAGCACCCTCTGCTTGATGGCCACTTAACCATCTTCTGCTTGCATCCTTATAGAAATGGAGCAAAGGAGACTGTTCAAAGGAATGATTTGTGCTGAAAAACTTGGAATTGGAAATCAAAGGCTAGACCTTGATAAAAATTCAGTAGACCCTGATAAACTTGCCACAGCTCTGAATAAGTGATTATTCTAAAATAAATAATGTATTCTGTTATTGCAAAAGTGTTAGGTGGAAAACAAGAGGTAGCAGTTTTTTATATTGCATGTTGTGATGTGCAGTGTGGTGATACCTTTATAAAGTTTATTGCAGCTTTACTAAAAGATTGAAAGCATATGTTCTCTCCAAGTTCCCAGATTTGTTGATATCTTGGTATACTTAGTATTATTTCTGGCCTACCAAAAATAGCATACGCATATAACCAGTTGCATTTTTTTTGCTAATTCTGTCATCCTTTTGGTAATTCTAATATCTTCTTTTTTTGTACAAGGATGGCTTTATTTTGCTGATTTCCCCCATTTCATTTTAGCAATATGATGAGCAAGAAACAAAAAGCACAAGACAGATTTCACAGGTTAATGCTAGCACGTGTTCCAATGGAGGCTTGAGTTCCTACTGGTAGTGTTAGAACTGGTATTTTTCCAGTTGTCCTGTGCGCTTTACGTGTGCACTGAGATAATTGAGACAGTGGTGAGGGAATTGCTGCAGATGACCTTTGTCCCTGCTTTGCTGGTGAATAAGTCAGGTGTGGCACAGGGCTGGAGTAGATTTAAATCGCCAGGGAGGTGTGACAAACTAAACTTCTTTGCCATTAGCTCTTAATCTGCTCTTGTGGAATGTCTTATTGCTGCACTTCCCTGCATTTTAATGGCAGTAAAAGGTATTCTGGAGGTACAGGGCTTTGAAAAGCCAGGCAAGATACTCTTGCTTGAAAGAGTTTTTCTTGTTTTGTATATTTTCCCATTCCCATGATTACTCTTTCACAATTGTAACTGCGGCCATTTGTAGCTTTACTTCTGAGTGTGTGTGTTTGTTTGAATCATTGCTTAAATGAAAATGTTGGGGAAATTTGTTAATTGGGGAATATAAGATAAATGTAAAATACAATTTAAATATACCCAAAAATATTTGTTAAACTGTAAGTAATTCTGGGATTCTAATTGCTGCACTTTTCCTCTAGCATTTTAGAAATGTTTTGAACTAAATAATGTTTGTGTTTTTACGGTATTATTGTGCAAATTATTTCAAAGCACTCTGTTAGAACTTATCTGTAACATGGAGTGGAAACCGCTACTTCGTCAGCCTTTCACTTGCTGGCCATGGGCTTAGAATGGACAAACAGCTACTTGAGAACTGAATACAACTGAGTGCTGGACAGTGTAAACTTGACTGTTCTCAAAATTAACAGTCTATTTTTATAAAAGGCAAAACATCTAAAAAAAACAAAACAAAAAACAAAAAAAAACCACACAAAAAAACCCCAACCAACAAACACCCAAAAACCAAAACAAAATAAAACAAACAAAAAACCAACCCCCCCCAAAAAACCAAACAAACAAAAACCCACCCAAAAAAGCAACAAAACCGAAAAGCACCAAAAAACTGCGAGATCCAAAGTTCTATCCAAGTTATGGAAATTAAATTTAACTGTCTGTAGCGTGGCTCTTACTTGGGTACTGTGCACAGGCTGCAGTAAGGGAAGCTTTCCTGTGGGGGGGAAAGGAAACTTGGTGTTTCAACAAGTAATTCAAGTTTGTATTCTTGTTTTTCTCCCCTGGTAGAATGATGAAAATGTGTCAGTTCAGGACATCACATTCTCAGTTCCATCAAGTCCAGAACCACAAGAACCTGAGTCAACTTTTAAGGTAAATGACATTGATTGACTCTAAAGTGATGCATTAGGATTTTAGCTTCTATATTTTTCGTGTATAAGCTCCTGTTCCCAGCATTTTTAGACAAAACAGTTCCCCTCTAAGCTCAAACCTCAAGGACACCTTACTGTCTGAGGCCCCAAGGTGTGTAAACAGTGAACTGGGGGGAGCAAACTTGAGTAATTGACATCATTACCTGAAGCTATAATTGGAGAGTTAAAGCTTGATATGCAAATTGTAGAACTTACAAAGTATGAAAAACCCGTGGTCCATTTTGGGTGTAGCCCTCACCTGGGCTTTGTCTGCCCTAAATGCACCTTGAAGGTCCTCCAATAAATTTAACTGCTTTTTATTCTCTTAACTTTGTCTAGCCTCTGTTTTAGGTAAGCATATCAAGGCATGAAAGAAATAAGAGATACAAATCTGTTTGTGTTTAGAAAACACACCAAAAGCTTGTGTGTCACTGAAGTACTGCTTCTTGCTTCTTTCTGTGTTTAAATGCAAATATAGGTGAACCCCACAAAGTCAGGGGCAAGTTTATTGTTCTAGAATGGGTATTAAAGGCAGAAGAAATCACAATAGGTATTCCAAACGGGATGATCTTTTAGTCACAGACTTGCAACGTTTTATTTTCTGTGGTGGTTAGGTCTTGTAGCTTTGCTTGGCTCTTATTGTGAAGTCACTATATGAAGATCACTAATTTGATATTCATGGGAGGGAAACAGTTCCTACTGAAGATATAACAAGGTTATAAATACTTCTTGAAGATGAAGAGCACTTAAAATCTAATGCCTGTTCTGAGTTCAGTAATGGTTGTTGTTGATAAAGAGGACTTGTAGGTAGTGTTTGCTGACTAGGCATGTTCATCTACATAATGTCACTTGCTTGCACAACAGATGAATTCCTGTTTCAAAAGTGCAGCTGACTTACTTACCCTGGAAATTCAGTGGGTCAGGTGAATTTGGCCTCAGAGAGCCTTTTAGTCAGGTTTCTTCACTTTGGTCTGTGTGCCTGTAGCCCATCTGTGTGAACAGGAGGAGGAGGGCGTGTGCTGTGTCACTGCCAGCCCTCCAGGGCACACCTGATGGAATATGGCCTGTGGAGGTGTTGATTTAGGAGGTGCAGTCCTTATAGAAAACCATTGTTCTGTTCCAGATGGATGATCTGCTGAATGAGATCAGGCAGCTTAAAGATGAGCTGAAGAAAAAGGATGAAACAATCAACCAATTAGAGCAGCAGCTTGTAAGTATAGTCCTAAATGTTTAGCAAAATCCCAGGTGTGCACTGCAGAGTGGAACTTCAATAGGCAGTACTGATGAAGGCTTTAAGAGAGTTTAGACAGATAATTTTTTTCCTGCACTTTCACTATAAGAAAGATAGGTTTGGGTTCCCAGCTGTGCTCCTGGGATCTTTAGTTCCATAATGTGCTCATGATTTTGTGTGGCACTAAGCAAGGATGTTTGTAGCATCCCTGAAAGTATTTAATTTCCAAAATGGTTTTGAACATAAAATTCTAGAAGCTGCTCAAAAATAACAATGAGCAAAAGATAAGGCTACACTTAAAATATTTTTACAATTGACAAGTTTTGGGCCTATCATTCTGCTTGAAGCTTTTGTTGGGTTTTTTTTCTCCCTCTCCTTTCCTCTACTGTCCATTAGCTTAATAAAGAATTGTACCATGGAATTTAAAGCTGAGCAAGGTAATATTCTAGGTTGATTTTTTTTTTTTTTGAGAAACAATACAAAACAGGTTGTAGTCAGATTAAATTCCAACTAAGAGCAAGTTATGGGGGCACTTTCACCACAAATTAGGTTCAGGGAGACACAAGGCCTCAAGCAAAAGTCACATGTGCCTTTTACCCTTTTGCTCTTGTTCTGAGTTTGGATTTTGCCATGTATATCTTTGCATTTGGTTCTGGTAAATTCACCTGCTGTGACAATTCTTGTAAAATAGCCCTGCATTTTTAAGCCATTTCAAGCCAAAGCAAGATCCTACAGGCAGGGTAGATGAGATGCCAAGAGGTGCACACCAGATCTGTTTGTCATAGCTGGAGACAGTATTGTGTGACCATAATCTCTAATGAAATGTTTAGCATGTGCTTTTGTAGGGGTGTGCACAGAAATGGAGCTGTGGTCTTCATCCTCCCCCTCTCTGGCTTGGCAACATTCCCTCTAAAACAAAACTGAAAGATGAAGATTTGGCTTTCTGCTCTGCTGTTTAAACAACAGAATCCCAGATCACGGCAAACCAAACAAAATTAACTTGTTTATTAGCATTTTGCAATAAGTGGTGGCTTTTTGGTACACTTAGTCTCACTCTTAACCATCAGCCTTCAAGGATGCCTTGAATGAAGTTTCTCCTTCCCTGCTCAGTCATGTACCTGATCGCTGTAGTAACCTGTCAGTGGTGCAGCAGAGGAACTCTGCTGTAAAGGTGAATAAAACTTACATTGGTAATGACTGAAAGATGACTTGAAGAACTCAGTGCTTTGTAAATTTAGTTGGAACAAAAACTCTTTCCAAAAGTCAATATTTATTCTGGATTACTTCTAAATACCCTTTGGGAAAAGCAGCAGTTGTGCAGCACTGTAAACAGTAGTTTCTGCAGTTTAATCGTATTGTGCCCTTACAGTCACTTAATGCTTGATGTTTGAACACTGGGCCTTGACTGTACTTTTCAAGAGGCTTAGTTGGTTAATTTCTAACTAATTCTTGTTTCTTTTTCTCTTGTTGGGGCTGATTAAGGCCACTAGATGTAACTGCCAGAAGGACAGTCAAAAACCTTCAGGGGCAGCGCGCGCGTGTGCCGATAAGTTCACGCAAACCTCCTGGAGGAGGAGTTCTGTGAGTAAAGTGGGCCCTCCCTGCTCGGGTACCTCTTCTGCCTTTCATTCCCCACTTCTGTAACCTTGGCTCTCACACAAGTCAGCCTTGTTTAAGAGATTCTGTGCTATGTGTGAGGAGTGTCCTTCCTGCTCTGCAACCTGTGCGTTCTTTTGCAGCCCTATTATTTAAACAAATATTACAAACATTTCTTTTTAAAGAAATAATTTAACTTTAGAAGTCTTCTCTTTAAATAATCATCATTTGCAGTATTTAAATTACAGTCAATCCAAGCTGTATATCTAGTCATACTTAAGATATTTTCTTACATCCTGACTTCAAAGTCACAGGTATCTCTGGATTCTTCCCTGGTCAAATTTTCCTTGTTGATATCCTCAATACTTGTTGAGTAAAAGCAACACTGTGTTCTAAGTTTCAGTTCATAAGTGTAAAAGCAAAAATTAGTATTGTTTAATTTTTCTTATTATTTTTAATAATTTATTTTAATAACTTGACTCATTTAAAAAATTGTGTGAAAATCACTTTGACAAAAGACATCTTCATTCCCATATGTTGTTGCATGGTTCACATTTGTTTCCACTATGTAAAGTTTACATTCTTCATGGAACACCAATAGAATACTTAAGATGGGGGAGGGACAACATATTTGATATTGTATAATAATAAGAAATTACCTTTGAATACTAAACAAGGCTTTTGTTAGTCACCAGTAAATAGCATTTGGATCTTGAAGCTGTGCTCTAGCTAGAAAGCCTAGGAGATTTTATTAAAAGGTTAAGAATGGGTTCAATTTTTTTGTTTCTTTGTTTTTATCCTACCTTGAGTTACTTGATGTAAGCTTGTAGTAAAGATAAATCACCCCTGTTACCCTTCTGAAATTGCTCATTTAAGTATATATCACCAGGGCAGAAGCACCACCATGCCGTGTGTTCACCAGTTACTGGCAAACAGCCTTATCCATGTTTTCCAACTGCCTCCCTTCTGTCTGATAAGAGCCCAGAGTCCAAAGATCATAACCCTGAGTAGCATTTGGTTTGCTGTGACACCTCTGCTCCCCCACGTACATGTAATGTCTTTGTTCATACCGTTGTTTCTTCTCCTTTTACTTTGGACCTTCTGAGCCTTTGCATTGTTTCTTTTTCCCAAGTTTTGATCTGTGTGTGCTGTTCATTTGATGTCTTTGTGCACTGATACTGTTACAAGGTTAGTGGCCCTTGTTTCCATGTTCCTTTTTTTTCTAGCTTGTTTTTCACATGACTTCACAATCAGATTAATAATCATGGCAAGTTAGTTGCTAACTGCACAAGCTTTACTTTGTGCAACTTGTGGTGTTAATTGATAAGCCAAAGATATTTGAGAAGATGGGGAAGTTGAGTTGCTATCTCAAGCACAAGGAGTCACTCAGCACAATTGTCTGCTTTGGTCAGGTTGGCCAGTGTATTTTTTCTAAGTTCTATGGTAGCTTTGTTCAAAAAGACATTTTTTTGTCAGGAGGAGGTTTGGGTTAAGGGATAGTATCTTTAAGAAGAGATGAAGGAACCTCTGCCATATTCAGGGTTGGGTGTGTGGATATATGGATATGATACACATACATATTTCTAGGCATATCATCATTAGATGCACAATCCAAACATCTTGGTATTTTTATCTGTGTGCAAAGTGTCTCATGAAACTGATAAAGGGCTTAGGAAAATTTATGAAGTATTGACAAATTTTGAAACTATGCTGCTTTGCAGGAGCTTTTGATAGCTGGAAAGTTTTGGGCAGAATGTTTTGGGCATGTTTAGGGTTTTTTTCAATGTCTTCACATGCATATTTGTAAGTTATAGGCTTTCTGTCAGCCAACAGAAACCGGAACTCCTTAATATGGGATTTCTTCAAGGAGGATGATGGTCTGGCTGTTGTAGCCAAATTTCAGTTCTTATGGTCAGACCTCGACTTTCTGGTTTAATTTCCTCTGCCAACATGCATTTGGGTGCTTCCTTGCATGGCTTCATGGAAATATGAATGTAAGAAATAATTGTTGATCTGGAACCTAATAACAAAAGATGTCTCTTGCAATAGAAAGGAGACACAATTGGATCTTATTTTCTTGAGGTAAGAGTACAATAAATAGAAGGAGACATGTAAATAAAATGTATTCTCACTCCAAAAATAGGCTCCAAAAAATCCCAAAAACCCTCTTAAAGAAATTGTTTCGCTTTATTAACATTCTTGTTCAGTTTAATTTAATGGTCTTGATCTAAAAATGTGGACTAAGAGAAATCAGGTTTATTGGTCCTAAATGTAGTATATGTAATGTAGTATATGTAATGTTTATGAAATTACCAGGTTTTTATATAGACTACCTTTTTTTTTGTAAACCAAATTGTAATTGAAGTCTTGACGATGACAGAATGGCTCCTTTGAGGCACATAAGCTTCTTGTTTCTTTAACCTGGGTAATAGTTTTCAATTTTGATGAATGTTTAACTGTTTCATTTTTTCCTATTAGTGTTGACCTGCCAGTAATTTTTAATGATGGTGGATATTAGGGAGGTCTTTCAGGTATCAAGACTTCCAAAATTAATGTGACTGTTTATAAATTCTATATATTCTATACAAATCAGAACTGATACAATGTTTTTATTCCTCAGGAGTAAATACCAGTTTGGGAACACTGTGGTTTAGTGTCCCAAGGAATACTTTAAATGCTTACTGAAACATGCCTGACAAACATTGTTAATGTAGTGGGTCATAAAGAACAGATGCTAGAATAAACTAGGGAACAGGGAGAGTGGAAATCAGCTCTTACAAGATTTCAGTTAGGAATTTAAGACCATGTGAATGGCAGCAATTTGTTGCTATTCAGCTGGCCATTTGAAATAGCTGGTACTTCTGATCACTTCGTGGTTCTGCCACTAAATAGAAAAGTGAATATCATTAAACATACTCTTTTTTAAAAGTCATGTTCATGTGATTTCTTTGTTATGAAATATTTCTAGAAAATGGGCCATTCTGATGTGATTATAAACTTGTCTGCTGCTGTTCTCTACAGGGACCACAGTTCTTCAAAGTACTTTTAGTTTTTTTTATATTTATCGGTAAATATGTACATAAGTGGAAGCTATGTAACTTTATGTTAATCCTTGGAACTTAATGCTCATGTAATAAAAACTAGGGGCTGAAAAGAAATGTTTTGGAAATTTGGCTTCTTACAAATTGATAGGTAGCTACCTATTGCCTGTCTGCTATGCCTGTGGCATGGTATTTCTTGTAAGTGTCCTGGCAGGGTGCTCAGAACTTGGCTAACTTCTTACTGTTTGTGTTCTGTTCTTGGTCAGCCATCCTTGGGATTAAGGCTTGTACAAGGATTTTCTTGCAGGGTAGACCATGACATTTCTAGAAGGGTCTCTTACAGGTCTCTTATACAGGATTAATTTCAATTCATGTGTCTTATTTACTGTCATGGAAGAAAAGAATCAAATCTTGGAAGAAGACAAAAATTACCTGAAGAAATTGATGTCGATGGACAGCTTACAAGGAAGAAAAATGTGAACATCCATTGCCACACTTATTTGCAGGCTTTGGAGCCTTCTTTCTCTAAAAGCAAATAGTGATATTTCTAGGACTTTGAGGGTAAAGGGCTTAGATGTCAAGTTTTTGTTGCTAAGTGATTTGGTTTCTTGGGCTGGAAAGGATGTTTGCAGATGCTGACAAGTAAAAGACAAGCAAGCAGACTACAAAGCCCTGAGTTTGGTCCAAGCTACCTGCAGAAGATTCTGACCTGTGAGGACCAGTTCCTCCTAGTTCCTGGTTGCTCTTCCACTCCCTGCAAGAGAAGATAGTGTGTACAGTAAAAGCTGGCTATTTCCCCTTGGTAACAGCTCAGTGATGAGAATAAGCTTTATTTCCTAAGTGTGTGTGCAAGTTCATTCTTGTGTCTGGTAAAATGACAACAGAACCTGTCAGGTTGTATGGGAGCATGCATGGTCTTGTTCTTTGCTCTATCTTGTCTCTTCTTTTTCACCGAGTTATTCTTTGTCTCTCTTTTGAATTTTGTTTGTTTGTCATTCCAAAGCCTTTCACATCAATTGTTTCAATGAACCTTTGTAATCCTTTGTCTTTGTGTACTGTTGTCCTTTTGGTTTTAGTATCTCCTTCCACCTTAGCCTTAAACCTGTATGTGTCAGCTCCATAACTATTCATTTAAACTTGCAGGTTTTGAGGTCTGGTCACTGTATCAGTGTTCATCTTCACATCCAGCCTTGGTTTCTGTCATTGTCCAATGCTCTGCTGTTTGCTTCATGTTCTTATACATGTTCTTGGTGAAACAAACCCACAGCTGGACTGGGTGCTCATGTTGTGCTCCTGTCCCTTGTGCTGTGACTGGGCATGATGTGTAGGGACTGCCCAGAAGAGAGATCCTTGAACCCTTCACAAGCAATTCTTGTTGGTTTAGTGTAAACCAGCACATAAAACTGAGTTGGTGGTGTTTTTCATCTGAATACTTCCAGAAAAACTATTGCATATCAGAACTGCTCATTCGTGATGTCTTTGTGGGTGCTAGCCCGGTAAGAGGAGACTGCTGCAGAAACATTTCGTTTGCCTCAATATTGAAGTCTGTCATTCTAGGTTTGGTCATGATGTGGAACTCTGAGTTTGTATGAGACAACTGGCAGTGCTTGGTGAGAGGCAGCAAAAATTATCTTCTCATTGAAGTGCTCAGAGGCTCAAGTTTTATGGATAAAAAAGGATCTTTGCTGTATTTGTGTTTCTGCAGCAGAAAATACTTTTTAAAGCAGTAGCAGTTTTGCATGTTGGTGTATCCTTGGGAAAAGAGCTGGAATATCTGGCTGTTGGGCTAAAACTGTGCAGCAATAGCTTAGAAATATTTTACTTCTCCTTTTCTGGCAGAAGCAATTGCTTTTGTTCATGGAATTGCTTATTCTAAGGTTGAAGTCTGTTCGTAACTAACAATGGAAAACTCGGGCCTTAGTCTTCATAGCAGCATTTAAAAGAAGAAACAGCCACCAGGTTTCCCAGTGCAGTTAGAGTCAGAACTTCATAAAGCATTTAGTACAACATGAAGCAATAGTACAATTCGTCAGGATCTCTGAAGAACATTTGTCTTTCTGGTTTGTAGGCTGCTTTATCTCAGCTGCTCTTATTTTTCCACTCCTGAATCTCATGTTTTAAAATTCTGATTCACCTCTCTTTGGGGATGCCTTTGCTGTTTCTCAACTCCACTATGTGGAAAATAAGAGCAATGGGATTTAAGAGCAGTGGCTGGATGCACATAATAGCTGTGGGGAGGGACTGTTCCAGCTGCTGTCTTAAAGTCTAAGTGGAAATGTTGCTTCAGAACCCAGAGGAATCCCATCAGATGTTTTTTGTTTGGGTTTGTGGTTTTTTCAATAGAAGTTGAGGTAAGTTATGTTATTGTCTTCAATTCTAGCATTCCTTGCTTTTGAATTTTATAGATGTTGTTATCAATAAGTGGTGATTCAGGTTTTTCTTCTTTCCTACTTTTAGTAGAAAACTGCCACATTATCTGTGTATTTTGAATAGGTACCATCATCTGAGGGGAAGTGTTTATGAGTTTTTTTCTTTTTTCCTCCTCTTTGGGAACCTCAGTACACATTTGACTAATAGGAGATGGATATGAGTTGTTGCTTAAAGGAGAAAACTTGGTAAATCTGCTGGAGTTTTGTACAATAAAAACTATTAAAAGAAAATGAATCTTTTTGTAAGCCAGGCATATTTACAGGTACTTAAATCTTAATGTGCTGTATTAACGGGATTGGTACATCCTTTATAATTTGTGTAATCAGTGTAAGTCATAACACTCATCTTAATAAATTCCCAGTGCTGTATCTCCTGATCCTTACTTTTTTTCAATTGATGTTGGTTTTAATTACCTTATTTGATGTACAATTAAGCAATCCTTGTTTGGGGTAATTTTTTTTAAAAAAACATTTATTTATTTATTGCAAAAAAGAAATCTAGCATTTACTTGACATTTACCTCTATGGAACAATGTCAACTGCAACGTTTGGGAGAAGGGGATTAAAACATGCCCGGAGACCAGTTCAGTTAAGCAGGCAAAAGAGATTCAAGGAAGTTACTTGCACTTTCTTCATTTAGTTCTCCAGTCAGAGCAATGATAAAATAGCATGAAGAATGATTGCGAACACAGTACTTAGTGCTGTGCTTTGATGTGCTAATATGGGTGCTTAAAAATTTCTGGAGTATATCAAGACATGTAAATATTTCATTGCCTTTACAATAGTGTCTTAACTGTTACATAGCTCAGGCAGCTTGTGCTTGTCTTGATCTCTTTTCAGAGAGTGAAAGGGAGAGGATATAAAATTTTCACCTCCCTTCTCAATGTGTTAAAAATTTCAAAGGAGTCTGGAAAAAGCCCCTCACCAACTGTGCCTCTGCAAAATCAGACTTGTGCCTGGTGATAATGTGCTTTCTGCTATGTGCAAATTCAGTTATGCTTAGAGAATGGAAAGAGTTTTTCTTGGTGTTCCACCACCTTGACACAATTTTGGATGAAATGTGAACAAACCTGAAAAATGCAGTGTTCTTTTGTATTGAGCTATAAAAATCCAAAGCTTTTGATAATTCTCTCATCAGTCATCGACTGATTAATTGTGTTCCTAGGAATTTTTCCATATTTAATACCTATTCAGCTGATGCAGCATGCTATATTATTTTGTCACATTGCTTCATGCAGCAGTCTAAAAATTGTGTCTTAATGACCAGTGATGGAGGACTGTAAGAACACATTAGGTAATCAATATCTCCATCTAGAGATTATCAGATTGAAGAACTTGTTTCATTTTTTCCCTTAGACATTGCTCCAATAATTGTTTTATCTCAGCTTCTGAAGAACATTAAAGCAGTTTTGTCTTGTCAGATGTTTTTTTCTTTATTTCCTGTTCTAGGTTAAAAGTAGTCTGTCTAGCAGATTCTAAGACTTGATTAAATGCATGTGTTAAGTTTCATCTTAACAGAACTAAAACCTGGAATAGTGGTGATAAAATCGAATTAGATTAGAGTAACTAGAAGATCAGGGGAGTGTTTCAAATTCTCGTAAGATAAATAAAACCAGAATATTTATTTATAGAAATAATGTGATATTTAGCATTGTTTTGAAAGAAGCATGGAAATAAAATATTTAATTATTTGTCCAGCCCTAGCAGTATGATCTGCAGCAGAGAATCTGGAGAGGAGGGGCAAACTGGGTTCCTGTTTTCTGTCATGCAGGTGTTGTTGAGAAACCTTCAGCCTGCTGGCTGACAGAGTAGCCACAATTAGTTGCTGCTGGTCAGGAGGCAGTGGGCAGTCATTATTGTAGTAGCAGTGTTCCAGGACTTCGAAAAGCAGTTTCCAGCTGCTTAAATGGCAAAGGGATTGTAAGTACTTAAACCTGTCCTGCCAAAATAGGAAGTTAAGATCGTGTGGTTTAAGAGGGAAGTTGCAGCTTGGATTTGCAAAGGTAAGGGTGTTGGAAAAGGGATAAGTAATAAGAAAATTACTTTTTCTTGTTTTGAGAACACAGCAACCACAGTGTGTCACATTTGTGGTGATCTGAGACCTCTGACAGGCAAACCCTGCACGGCATGGATCTGCACAGTTCCCTCATTCTTTCGTGGAAGACTCAAGCTCCAAGAGCAAAGTGCAAGGAAAACAGTTCTATGTTACCTGTCCTCTTCCACAATAACTAATGGTGTTGAAATTGGAGTAAAGTGGACTCTAAAGCACCAGGAGTTGCTAGAAAAATTGCTTCTATGCCTTAGAAATTTTTTGTTGTAAACTAAAGTTGACTGTTTTTCCAGTAGATTAGAACTAAGCAAGCTGCTGCCTGGTGAGGCATTTTCTAAAATATTTTTGAAAGCTGTATTGATACAATTTTATCATGTATTTTTATCATGAAAAGCTCAGCTTCTATACTCTTCCCCTAAAACTACCTTGGACAGAAATGTGTGTTTATATATTGAGTAAAAATGGAGCTATTTTGTAAGATTTCTGACTAGTTTAGGACAGCATAATATCTTTCTTTTTGGCTTCAGTAGTGTGTAACATTTGCTTTTACAAAGTAGAACAACTGGGAAATATAACGATACCTTTCTGGGGGAAAAAGAAAAAGAATGGTGTGGCTTTTTGGTGTCTTGTTTTTCCCTGTTCTCTTTTTTTATTATACTTCTCCCCCTCTCTCTTTCTGCACAGGGTGGGTATTCTGCTCCCTCCTTCTCTCCCTGGCAGGGCTCATTCCAGGGCATCCCTCGGAGTGTTCCACCGCACCGCAGACAGAGTGAGTCTGTACCTCTCACTCATCTCCCTCACCGTGTTCCAGTAGAAGCTTCCCCTTTGCACGCACTGTTCATCTCGTAGTCTCCTCCTTTCTCAGGCAGATCTCCAGGCATACACGATAGTCTGTGCCTAACCAAAGCGCTTCCCTCGGCCAGCGTGCGAGCAGCTCCAGCTCATAGCTTTGTAACAGTTGTTAAATGCCGATAGACCTCAGCAGTTCTCCAGGCAAACCCCAGTAGGCCCTCGTTTCCAGTCGTGTCTTAACATCAGTCTTGCTTGCTGCATTTCCCTGTTTTCCATGGCTGTGATGCGCTCTCCTGTCCGTGTGTGTGTTCTGTGTGCTCACGCGTCCGCACGCGCGTCTGTGGGTTTATTTACGTCAACACGTCGTGGTCGTACGTTAAAGTGTTGCTGGGAAAGTCTCACTTGCATTGTCTCTCGCAAGAAGTTTTAACTTTTCAGAATGGCTTCCCTCAAACTAATTTTTTTCCCCCTCTCTCGGTATTTGCTGTGAAAAGGCTTCTCTTACACTGAAGTGGCTGTTGCACAACTTGCATGATTTATTAACGTTCCTTATGTGCTAGCTACAATGTGGGCTGATGTATGATGCATTTGTTCACTTGGCTTGGATCTGCAAAACAAAAGACAATTGCTGATTTAAAACTGTATGCTTACGTAGACATAGAGAAATGGTAAGTCTTATTTTGTGCTTTGGTATTGCATTTTAAACAGATACGTGTTTGAAGAAATATAACTACTTCGTAACGCTAAAGTTATATTTTTTAAATGTGCTGTAATTTGCAAATTACAGTGATTGCCTAGCAAAGCTCAAGAGTGTATTTGGACAAGAAATAAAGGAAAAAGTAAAATTATGGAAACAAAGTAAGATTTCCAGGGCCAATGGAGATCTGAAGAGTAAACTGCACCTTGGAAAACTAAGCTTATATGTATTTCAGACTACAATGATCCTTACTTATATCAATTACAAGAAAAAAAATTAATATTTTGTGGATTTCATTTCAGATACGCTCTTGACATTTCTGTGATTCTGTTCATTTAAACAACTCATGAGGAATGCACAACCTGTTTCATGGGCTTTTCTCTGTGCAATACGGGATGTGCTTCATTTTTCCGTGGTGTTTGATGTGGGACTCTGTGTGTGTAATGAATGTAGAACCCCAAAATGTGGTGATTGTGCCTTCCGCTGCTGAGCGGAGGGCCAGCAGTTGCACACTGGGTGATTCACTGTCCTGTCAACAGAGACTGGGTTCGAGGGGATCACTTTTAGACCTGAGGATCACATAAATGTTACGGTTTTGGGGCTTGGTAATTGGAAAGTCGGAATGGGAGGACAGTGTCACAGCTGCCACACGTGAGCCTCCGGTGTCACATCATTCACAGTGGCTGTTGAGCTGAAGAAGAAAACTTTGCTGATCTTGCTGGTTCCCTGAGCTTCCACCTCATTACTCCACTAACAATGGTGGCCTCTTATTCAGAATTCCATAGCAAACTTTAATTACTAAAGGAGGTTGGATTTTTCAGTACGCATCTTATACATCCCATTTTATGAGTTACTATAAAGGAAGTAAAGTAGATGAAAATGGGTCCTTGACTAGTTAATCTAAACTATAACTAATGTATTGTTTAGGAAAGTAACTTTCCTCTAGTGGAGCATTCCTAGCATTTTTTTATAAGTCTTAGGTTTACTCTAAAGATCAATACTGGGAATAAAAATATAGTATAAATTAGGAGGTTCCGTAGACATTTTTAATGAAATTCTTGAAAAATCTATGATTTATTGCTGTGTGCAGAGTTCTGAAAAGTAGAACACTACAGGAACGGTCACTAGTGTCCTTCTTTCCTGCTTGCTTCAGTGGTTCCAGTCTGCAGGTTTTTGAGCAGGTTTGGAATGCCAAATACACATTTTTTTGAGGCAAATGGTGAGCTGGGCATCACCACTGAGTGTAGGACAGCCTTAAACACTAACCTTGTCTGTGTTCTTTTGCAATAATGCAGAGACAATGATGGGAACATGAAGTAGTCTGGTTTTGTTTGGTTGAGTTTTCTGTATAGACTTGGAAGTCAAGCATTTCTTTTCTAACTTGTGGATCCTGCGCCTAAAATATCATCTCTGCTTGTGAATTCTGCAGGTTTCTTCACTATGCTGTTTATAGCTGATGGATACATAGATCACTTACAAGCACTGTAGATTATGAGGGTATAAATCTATAAACTGTTCATGTTACAGTGTATAAACAACTAAAAATAATTTCCCTCCTGCTGTACAGGACAGGAAATTTATCCCTGCTAGGTAATATTACACTAGTGTATGTTTATGGCTCTTCTCTCTAAGCACCAGTCACAATGTCAGCACACTTACTGCTGAACCTGCCTTACCATACCACTGCCCTGCAACACACTTCAGCGTTGGATGGATGTTTTCCACTTTTAATGACAATTAATTTTTAATTCTTTCACATTTATTAATTTCATGTTTTTTCACCTGCCTTGGAATCAATTCAGCACTTTGCATTTCATGAACACTTTGATAACAGCATATTGATTTTGTCATTTTGGGAATAAAAGTAATCTAAATTTGTTCCTGTAATTCCCACGTGTCTTGAGCTAAACTCCTATGTAATAGTAATTTATTTTTCTTTTGGTTATAGGATATGTTTTAATGACATATCAAACTTTGTTCAGTACAATTAAAACCTTTTCTGTTTATGTTCTGGAGCTTTAATGATGCAGCTCTAGAAACAAACATTTAGCATACACATCTGTAAGGAAGCAGTCATGAGCTTGTGTTGTAATACAGGAATATTACACCACCTTCTGTAGGCCCCTTACCCCAAGTGCTTCCCCACACAGAAATGCTGATGAAAACTGCTTTGTTATTCAAGCACTGCAGTTGTTTCATCTCCACTTACGGTGCACATCCTGGAAAAAGTATTTAGACTTTCTGTATGTGAGCATTGCAGATAGAGGTAATCGAAGCAGCTCTAGCAGGTGACACATGGCTTGTTTTCAGCAGGAAGGGTGGAACCTGTGTATGCACAGTAACTGTAAATCAGATCCAGCCTGTGCTTTCTCATACATTTTCTTTTAAACAAAGGCACATTGCTCAGCACTGAAATGTTTCCAAAGCTTTATTAACCAGTACAGGTTCTTTGTAGGGTGTTTGTGTTAGCAGAACAAAGTTGCTCTAGAGCATTAGCTTGGAAGTTCTGTGATAAATTATTAAAAATGTCCTGGAATCATTACATTATTGTCTTTTTTATGTAATTGTTTTTGCTCCAAGAGTGTTCAGCTATATGAAGAAAAGTCTTTTAAGAAAAACTCCTTTCTTCCCAACTTCAATACTTACAGATTTAACTACAGGAGAAATGTCTCTTGTACCTAACTAAATACATGTTTGCAGACAAAACTTAATTTTGTTTATGCTCATATTTATCTGCTTGCTGCACATTTATCTGTATTTGTGGATGAAATACCTGACTTGATGTAGTTATGTATTACTTCAAGTATTTTTTCTTTGAGAAAATCAAATTTTTCTAAAATTTCTATGCAGAAAAACATAATGCTGTGCCACATTACCCATTATTTTACTAGCCCTATGGCTGTAGTGAATGGTGGTTTAAAAAAAATTAGGGCTGTTTTGTGTCATTATTTGAAGTCATACTCCATACTGCACAATCCTATATTTCAGTGTTGAAATAGGGATATAATACAGCTAGATCAAACAGAAAGAAAAAAAAAAGTAAAGTTCAAAAAGAAGGTATTAGCAAATGCTACAGATTTAAGGTGTGAAATCTTGATGTTTTCCAGAGGTGGAAAATGAGAATTCTCTGGTGCAGCCTTTCAGCAGGGCTGCATCTGCACAGGCCTTGGTTTGAAATGACAGCTTATCCTGTGCCAAGGCAGTGAATTGAGGGATGGCAGAACTGATGAGGAAATGAAAGAATTAGGTGGCAGGGTTTATGACCCTTCCCTTCCAGCCCTTTCCAAGAAGAACCTGTGCTTGTTGTTTCTTCCAGCTCGTGAGCGAGTTGCTAGGAGGATGAGTTATGAGCAGTGTGGGCCACATGATCCCAGGATGGAATGCAGTGCGTTTAATGACCTTATTGTTCATGGTTAGATGTCAAGTACATGTGTGCATGGATGCAAAAGTTTTTGATTCATACAGTTGTAGTATTTCTAGTTGCAGTATTTGGAGTGTAAGAGAATAACTGTGTTAAAAACCTTGAAGTTGTAAGAGCCACAGGTATTCCATGTAGGTCTTGTTATAAATATTTTTGTACTGCATTACTTAAACACTGTTTCTACCTTTGTTTCTTGAAGGAGGATTAAAAACCAATGGGGGACATGGTAATTGCAATTGAAATGGTGAAAAGTTGCAGTTCTGTCATGGCAATTGCTCATTGTTTTGTCTTGGTGTCCTCTGACATCATTGTCCTTGTCTTTTTCTTGTCTCTGCTTTCCATTATGCCATTGGCAAGGAGTTGAGAAGTTAGTCCATTACTTCTGTGATAAAGCGTGGTACAGTACAACTTCAGATTTATTCCCGTCTTCCCCTCACGCATTTTCACTGTTGGGATTTTCTTTGCCCTATGCATGATGCATGTCTGCGGGAGATGTGCATGCAGTTGTCGGATTTTCCATTGCATCACTTCCCTCCTTCCTCAAGATACTGCAGGGAGAAAACGCCTTTATTTCATTCTACAGAGGTATTATGTAGGCAATCGAGATGGGGATCAAGATAACCGAAGCAAAACTGAAGGGAATTTTCAGCTAAGGATTTTGAATTAATATCACTGTCATGACCACATTTTTAACTTCTTTAACAGTGCATTTAACTTCCTTTACAGTACAACATGATGTTTCAGTTTTCCAGCACAGAGCTCACACAATCTGAGTAGTTTGATAACTGTGCAGTAGTGGTAATCCTTGTTGAGGATGTCATCTTTCTCTGGGTGATGTAACAGGCATTTTTACTTGAGAGAAATCATAGAAAAATCTCTTTAAGCTAATGAGGTAGGGAGTGAATTGAGTAATTTTGATTAGTGCATCAATACTTGGAAGGCTTTGAAGCTTTTGCCAGTACAGAAAAGTCTGTTTCTTTGTGCAGAAAGGAGCATGTGCACAAAGCACCTTGTCTAATGTGCTTCCTGTTTGAGGACAACAAATTGTCTTCAGTTACGTTGTGCTTTAAATGTTTGAGTCCAACTTTGCATTTTAGGAGCATCCCAGAGGAGTGCAGGTGTTTATCTACCACGTTTCTTTATGGGACATAGATAGAAGTCTGGATAGGATGGCAGTCTGTACCAAGTCATGGTCTGTCCCACTCTGGAACTATTACCAGAAGTACACCAAAAACAATGCAGGTGAAAACATTTTTTAAGGATTTCCATGAAATCAAATACAATTATTTTATACTAGAAGGCAGAATGCTTCTTTATGTATTTATCCTCCTTCATCTGATAGAATTCATCAAGTACTTCAGTCCTTCAGCGGGCTCATTGTTTTTACAAGTAACGTGGTCATCATTTCTAAGGCTTTCTTTGTTAAAGGAGAACTTGTATTTAAGGCAAAGATATGAGGTGTGGGTGACAATAATGCAGTTGTCAGTGTTGGGTATTTTGTGAACTGTTACTTGCATATTTTGCAAGTGGCATTTTGCTGCTTTTAGTGTCAACTTGAATGTTAATGCATGTAGCAATTTGATGAGATTAAAACCTGTCATTGTGATAATTAGACAGACCTTCAGTAGAAATGCACAATTAGAAAGCCGTACAGTATTTAAAACAACTGGGCAAAGATGATACCAGAGCTTTAGTGTCCTCATAATTCTAAGCACATAGCCATTTTTTACCTTAGAATTGTTAACTTTCTGGGCAATAAGCTGCTTAGACCTTTTCAGGTTATGAAGGACAATGAAGAAAACATGTATTTGGCTATTTTTATATGTAAAATGCAAAATTTCCCCCCCAAAAAGCTCAAATACTACCTAGTCTTTGTCAGAAGAATTCAAAATAGCATTATTGAAAGCTTAATGGCTTTGTTGTATTTCAGATGTGTTTGTGTTTAACTCAACTTTCCATACAAATTTAGTTCCTTCTGTAACTTACCAGTTTTTTAATTTTGTTGATTAGTAGAGCTAGAATTATTTTATATTAAGTTAGAATTTTTATTGATTAGGTTAGATATTTATCTGCATTTTTGAAGGCCAGCATTTAGAATCCCTTCTTAGCCAAGGGGGAATAGTTTCCTGACAATTATTTTTCCCCATTTGAAGCAATACTGCATGCTATAAATGCTTTAATTTTTTTAACTCAAGTAGGATTAGCAAAAATGATTTATTTGTTGTATTATTTGCAAGGGAATCAGGTACATATTGCTTTGGGTTCTGCATTCATGATTAGCAGTTTCGGTTCTGCAGGTGAGATCTCAGTAAATCATTTTGGCTAACATCTGCCTGCCAACTCCTAGACTGAAAGGATAATAACTTCTGTAACCCATTATATAAACCCTGGCAAAAATACCTGGAGGACTAATTTTATTTAAGCTGTAACTCTCTCAGTGTATTGAATTATTTCTTGTTCTCAGCACTTCCTTCCTGTAGGGTTGTATGGTTAAGAAGGATTCACAGAGTTAAGCTAGTTTTGGGTCACATAAGGAGTAATGTTTTGGTACTTATTTGACACCATTTTTGAGGCTTCTTTGCCTTTTTTTTTAGTCTTTTCCCTCTTTCCAAAACAATTGTGTTCAGACTGCTCAGGATATCTGCACTTACGTATCTATCACTGATAGCTGATGTCACTGGTCCAGATTTTGCCTTTCCTTACAGGTAGAACCAATATATTCTAAAGGAAAAAAACTGCTTGTAAATAAAAAATAGGCTGAGAAACCTTGACTTTCCTTTCATTAGCCATTAAAGTTTTTCTTTATGAGGAATTTTGAGGATTCAGTTTTTCATAGTAATCCTGCCAGGGAAGAGCTTCAAGAATCCTAAAATGAGCTATGGTCCTAAAAATGTAACAGGCATCTGGCATGCACAACTATCATTGCATTCTTCCTGCTGATTCAAAGAAGACCAGACAAATAATGGGTTTTCTCTTTAGAACTTGTGAATAATTCGGGAGAGTGGCCAAAATGACACTTTTAGTCAAATCTCCCAAACACAAACGTTGCTTCTTTTCTATTTAGGCTGTTTCACTAATAAACAGAATAAGCCTGTTTACTGTATACATGTAACCTATCAGTTGGTAAGAATTCAGGTAGTTGAGTGATGACTAGTTTGTAGTAGTGCACTCCTTTGTAAAGAAAATGAGAAAAATCATCTGAACCTGCTAAAACTGTAGTTTGAGTTTTAATAGATTTTGGCTTTTGCCATGAATTGCAGAATGTTAATAATTCCAAGATCTGTATCTAAGTTCCAGGCCTAGGATGTATTGTGAAGCCAGCACACCATTAATCTTCATTACAGGGCAGAGCAAAGAGAATAGAAATTACCCAGAAGAGGTCCTGGCAACTCTCGTCTGATACATGTCTGATTAGATTGTATCTTCTGATAAAATGTAAAATCTTCCACGGTTATCTTTATCCCATGGTTATCTGTAGTTGTAGTGTGTTCTCTAGTTTCACATGTACCCTGTTTCCTTATCAGCCCATTTAAAATCAGCTCAAGATAAAAGAGTTACCTAAGCTCAATCAGTAGCCTGATTACCACATACTTCCATGAGAGTTTCTGAGGCCTCAGTAAGGCAAGGAAAAGGCGCTGTAAATTCATGTGCTCCGTCAAACTCCTTTCCTGCCTGTGCAGTAAAAGGCTTGGGATAGCTGAGGTCAGTATGCAGTGAGTAGAAATTAAAAGCTGGACACAGCTGTTGCATTGGGTTAAGCACTTCATTAGAAGTGATCTGCACCGACGTTAACTCTTGTGCTGTCCTGCAGATTTGGGTGAAACCATCAACCATGCCTTCTTCATGTTTCTTATTTTAAGCTGATCGATTTCTTTTTTTGTCTTTATGGTGTTGTCTATTTCAGTGCTGGTGTATTTTTTTCCACTTCAGTTACAAGTTCCATTTGTGCGCGTCCCATGACCCATCCTGTTTCGCCAAAGTCAAAGTTTTGATTTAAAAACCCAGATATGCAGCCCTTATCAAGCATCCAGTCAGCGCACATTGGATTCAGAACGTATCTGATGTCTTCTCTGCCTAATATATTCTTGTATTATTTTCTCTTCAACAGCCTCAAGTACTACAGCCTTCCAGCAGCCTTCCCAATTCCACAGACCTCGCCCAGGGAAAACTAACAAAAACTCCACATATCGAGGCCCACAGTGAATATCCTAAACAAGATCTGCATGACAGTAGCAATCATCAGAATCCAAATGCTGCAAATGTCTCTCTCCCAAATAGCCTGAATGACGTAAACTCTTTAATGAGTGTACAGTTAAACACAAAAGCTGAAAATGCATCATATTTGGACAATTTGAAAAACAAAAACACTGACGACCCTGGAGAGGTGGCTAGTAATAAGAAAGGTACATTGCCACCTCGTTCCCACTTTCAGACCTCTACACGAGCTGATGCTCCAGAGGTGCAGACTGGATTATCTGTGAAAGGTCAAGCCTCATTCACAAACCAGGCTTCTCAGCCAAAGACTTCGAGAATCGCAAAACCCCCGACTGCTTTAGTGCCTCCTACAATGGCCGTTATCGTACGATCTGCAAATCATTCCGCTGCTTCCAAGGAACGTGAGCTTCTACCACTGAGTAGTTCGACTCAGCCACAGCCAGCGTCCGGGCAGGATAACCTGAAGGGTAAACAGAGTCAGAAAGTGTCTAAACTTCGCCCGCCAACTACGTCCTTTGTTAAATCCAAGCAAGTGAGCAGTCAGCGATCCACACCAGTACCTCCAGAGCCTCAGAACACCTCACTGAAGTCTAACATCCCCAGGCCACCGGTACAGAGAAAGGAAAACGTGCAAACGCAGCCCGCTGGTTTGCATTCCGGGGACAGCGTGCCGTCCGGTCGGCATTCCCGCCTCCCGAAACCAAAGACGCACTGAGGATGTACCCACTGTATCTCACTGAGCGATGCCACGCCGTCAACTACTTCTTGTGTCGTGACTGCCTTGGAGCCTGCTGTACCTGCAGCCTGCAAATCCTGAGTCACTGTTCAAAATTGCTTCTTTTTGTAGGGTTTGCATTCTCCATCCTGCCATGTTCTGAGGCTGTTATGAGCTGTGCAGTTTCTCTTGAGTGTGCTTTATCGTTGTTCTGTAATAAAGATGGTATTGCAATCTTAGTAATTAAGCAAATACTGAAGTCTGTGGTGACCACAAATGCCAGAGTGCTGCACTATTTATTTCAGAAAGGCAGAAATCATTTCTTACCTCTGTTTGAGTTATGAGACAGTGAAATTGCTGTTCTGTTTAACTTCTTGGTTCTGAGTACTCGTTAGGTCAGTGGTAGAAAATTAGACTGACTAGCAGATGTTTTATTGGCCATAATTCTGACTCTGTATTCCAGAGGCCTATGCAAAAATCCTTGTATTTATCATTCTCTCAAGACTGACATATTTAATGTTATTTAATCTGATGGGTTGGGTGGGTTGTGTTGTTTTGTTTTGCTGTAATCTGAAGTTGCTCTGTTCTTTATTTATCCCGTTTTCACTGTTCACAGACATTAGGCAGATTTCACAGGGTGAAACGAATCTTCTCGCTTAAACATCATCATTTGTTAAATGACTGTGGTATGTTTTAATTGTGTTGAATAGACACATTACCGGGTAGATTCTTGAAATGCAGTGCTAAGGATGTTTGTCCAAACCTTCCAGTGCAGGCTCTTAGGAATTGGTAAGTAGGGAGCCTCTGGGAATAAGGGGTCCAGAACACCTATGTTGAGGTTGCACAACATGCATTTTAATTAGTATTTTAAACTTTTATTGTTCTACTTGTATTTATTGACTTCTGTTTAATATTGAAAGGCTCTGAAGTACCTGACTTGAAATTTTGCACAAACTTTGCCATGTGTGTAAGAATTTGAAACTATTTTACAGAATAAAACTTATATTAAAAATGCAAATATTTTTAAAAGAGGAAAAAAATTAACCCCACTTATTTGCTTTGAGCAATCCTATTATGTCCTAAGCCAGAGCTGGTACTCTTAAGAGTTTTTCAGAGATGTGTTTTTTCGGTTTTGGGGTTGTTTGTAAATTTTTTTTTTTTTTGTAATTTCTGAAGAAGTGCATGATAACTGGTAAGGAGCTTTTTGGGGAAATAAAACAACATTTTTGTGCTCTCTAGGAGAAGTATTTTTTTTCTCAAAGTAGTCTGGAGATGTATGCCCATCATGCTGCACTATGGGACCACAGCCCAAATGATGCGAGTTACATGTGTGCATATCCAGTGAAACTTTCTAGAAATTTCATGTTACGTCCCATCTCCAGTTGTTCCCTTCTTTCCCATGACATTCTTGGATGATTCTAGTTGAGGTTTCTTTTTCCTGTTCTCAAGTTGATTTTAAAATCAGCAGCGGAAGGCTGCTGCAACAACTTGGCTCAAAATCTGTTCCTGAAGAGCGCATGATCTCAGTAAAGTGCAACACAGTGTTAGTTTGTTCTAGGCTTTGGCTATAGGACATTGACATGTTACAGTATTTTCTTTGAGAGAATTCAAGTGAATAGGTGTAGACATTTCATAAATGAATTCAATACTCAACTTCTATAATATAAGCCCTTTAACTGGGGGTAGCTTGAGGGATGCCTCAGTTGGGTGAAGGAAAAAAGAGTTGTCTCACCTGAGTTTTCAGTCTATGTTGATATTCGAGAAAGATGTTGGGTTTCTCACTCTGTAATTTTATTTAACTGACGATGAAGTCAAAAAGTGAAAAGCTTGGGGGGGAAAATGGGTAGGGGGAGATTCTTTTTCAGAACTACTTATATCAGTCTGAAATAAGGGACCTGCAGGACTTTCTGTGAACTGAGGCGATGACAATGTAAGCAAGGCATAAGACAAATGATGTTAATTGTTATAGCTGGTATAGGATCAGAAACCACAACTTGAGATTGCAGTAACAATTATGCTCCGGGACTAATTTATTTCCTTGAAAACCATTGGATTAGATGGCATTTAGTGTACATATTTACTTTCAATAAGAAAATAAAACTGACTTTTTATATTCCCCAAAACTAGCTCCTGGCAGCTGTATTTCTCAGGAGTTTAAAGACTGCTGAGGGAATGATCAGATTCCTGGTTCATTTTCCGGTCCATGTAGATTTCTATGGAAGGTGTGTTTTTTAAGTTTACTTTCCTTGAAGAGAAGCTGATTTTATTGTTAGTTGTATATGATTTTGTGTAAAAATATCATTTTCACCTAATGTTATTGACAGAGATTCATCATCTGCTTCCTATTCTGGACTTATCGCCAGCCTGATTTAGTGATGTTTCAATTTTTATGTTTACATATAAAAGTATAGATATCTATCTGCACCTTTACTGAAAATTTAGATGATCAAAGCAAATTATGCAGAGAAAATCGAGATGATCAAGGTTTTCATAAAAAAAGACCGTTCCTAATTTTTCTTTCCAGAAGAAAAAAAGTTATATTTATATGGGCATGTATGTGTGTATTAAAGGAGCATAAGTAGATTATAGTCCTTTTTTATAGCATTTCCCCATTTTGTTCTGACAGATTAGTGAGACACTGAGCTGGAGCCAGCAGGATTTGTTCATGGATCAGACAGATGCTAGCGTGGCTTGTGTTTGTGTTCAGCTGCTAACCTCGCATCCCTCTAAGACAACTGCATGTTTGGCTCTTCAGACTTTACCAGGGAAGGCTCTGTTGCACGTATAGTAAGTCAGAGTATGGGCAAAGCCTGTCAGTAGAGGGGCGGCTGGAAGAGAAGGGGTGAAGTTTGAAGCTTCACCTCAGTGAAAGTTGGGGTTTGGGGGTGATGGATAAGAGGGCACTGAGAGTGCTTGTCAAGTGGGATTAAGTAAGTATTTTCAGGTAACATATCTACCTTCTGGAAGGTGCAGATATATCATCAGTACTGGTGCAGATTATCCAAAATGCATACATATAAGTATTTGATATTTTCAGGGTTGTTTTTTTTTTTTTAGGTTTATAAAACCAGTGTATTGCCATTTTTTTTGTTTTGATTTCTCATTCTTTTGTGCAATATTCACGAAAGTATTAAACTACTGTTCGGTATGTGTGTACAGAGGCAATTACGCATTTTAACAAGTGAATAAACACAAAAGAAAAGAACAGAATTGCACTTTAAATGAGCTTTATTGCTTGGAGTTGTGCCTAAAATAATCTAGATGCCTCCTGCTGTGTGTGGCTTTTGTTTGAAACAAATTTCCCGGGTAGCGTTGCTGTTTCCAAGGTATTTTCACATCACTTTCACAGAATCAATATGCACTCTAGCATGTTTAAAAGTATTCATATAGTGTACTGAGTTTTTGTTGTGCGATGACTTTAATTTAACTGTGGAATTTTAACACTGATGATGCAGCCAGATCATTTTTACCTTCCCCTTCCCTGAAGCTAGCACTTCCTACTGCCAATCAAAAAGCCAATGGCAAAATTTCCCTAGGACTAGCATAGCTCCGGAAGAATAATGGTCCCAGCATATGGTTTTGAGAAAAGAAGTGCAATATTATCTCTCAGACTTTCTCGAAATAATTACGAAGGCCCTGAAAATCCAAAACGACACAATTCTGATACAGTTAAAAAAAAAAAAAAAAGGGTTCCTCAACTTTACATCTTGTAGCAGTGAGACTAGACATAGCAACTAGACTACATCATAGGTCAGTACAGTTCATTTCGTCCTTGATCTAAACGCTGATTTGTTGTAACGATGCTAGAAACCTGAATACCATTTGCGTGATTTCCTTTGTTTGCATGTCACAACCATATGCACATTCTAAAGTGTCATACTGGGGTAGGTTGCATGTTGGGGGGGAAGTATTTCTGGTTTTGCACAGCACATAATCCTCTTAATACGGACGTTTTCTTGCCGTACAAATGGAAATCAGTTCTTGAATTGGGCTTCCGTAGCTGTTCCTTATCTCGTTACAGAGGCTTTTTCTGAGCAGAGTGGATTTAATGTGATCCTGGCGGTAGGTCTCGGTATAGTCATCTTACAACTACGCTATCAAGGAAATTCAGTCACTGTTGTGGTAAAGCTGCTCACTGCCTACTTAATTGTGAAAGCACCACCATAAAACCAATATAATTCCTGTGTAACAAAATCTTCAATTCAATCCTAGCTAAAACAAGAGGTACCCTTACTATCCGCTTTGTTGTTTTTGGTTTTTTAACCCAGGCCAGAGTAAATACTGTATATTGGAATTTGCTTGTAAAGTTGATTAAAAAACCTGTATGTAAAAATTCTTTCCTCAATGTTGCTCTAGTGAATAAAAATAAAAGTCATAATTCTAATAAGTATCTCTTTCTCGTGACTGTTCACTTGTATGTTTTTTTGTGCAAAATATAGACAGAACTGTAGACAGAAAATTTGGGGGGACAGGGAGATTAGGCTTATGCTTACAGTGTTTTTTTTTCTTGGAATTGTCTTTCTCCAACAGAAATTGCAGGCTTTTAGCATGAGACTGTTATTAAAGGAAAAAAGGAAAGGAAGAAAAAAAAGACATAGAAAAGCTAAACCTTTTAATGTATTGATTGCAGATGAGCGTGGACTGATGTGGCTAGTTCTTAAAGGTATGTTATGGCGCCTGTAGTGCAGTTGAGTATTTATTAGTTCTATGTAATTAACTAGTTAAAATTATTATCATAAGATACTTTGAGAAAGTTATTTCCCCACAGAAGTTCAAATGAATACAACATGTGCAAATATGTAAGTCCTAATTGTATGTCAGCATTTTGCCCATGGTTTGACTGGTTTGCTGTTCTTGAGATGAAAGGAAATCTGCTCCATTAATTAAGCTGACCTGTTTCAGTAGATGGAAGTTCAAGTTTGAAATTACAATCAAAAAGGAAGGAGAGTCCTGTAGTTTGAAGTAAGAGCATTTAAAGTATACTGCAGGCAGGCAGTGGTAATCTTTAACCTAATGTTTTATTTTGAGCTTCAAGATGGCCTTTGAAAATTTTCATGGGTTTTGGAGGTGGAAAGAACCCCTGCACAGGGTTTCCAAGTTCAAACCCATGTTTTAGGTACCTTCCTTAACCGAGGCCCAAGAAGGAAGGTGGATAGTGTGAATCCTCCTGCCTCATAGTTCTGGGTAAGTGTGCGTGTTGTTACGTGGTGGACCAGACTGTCTCACAGTGGTGTGTAACCCTTATTGGTGTGATTGTGGAAATCGTGTCCCTGAAAGCTGTAACTGACAGCTTCCCTGTCTTCCTCATCCAGAGGCAAAGGCTTCCTGGCAGTGGTGAGCAATCTTCTGCTGTCCAAACTGAGAGCAGTGGTCTCTGACCCTGGAGCAGAGCTGCTTTATTGCCGTTGGGTGGAATGTTACAGGTGAGGAAAAATTTTGTGAGAGAGGGTGAGACATTGCAGATATTTCCCTTCCTTTGCAACCCAGAATCAACACCCCTGCCACCTTGCCTTTGACAGAAATGTCTGGGAGTTTTAGAAGCACTATTGAAAAGGGCTGAACCACAAGACAAGTTAATATTGAAGTATTTGTAACATCAAGCAGGTTTATGCAGTTGCTGCTTGCCCTGGGTTATGGATATTAGCTGCAGTTTCAAACAAGAATTGGCTTGTTGCAGAAGGCACTAAACATAAATGCTCCAGCTCTAAAAATTAGTTACTCCAGTATTTACTGCTAATCAGTCAATCTGAAAGCTAAAAAGGTGGGTTTCTGTTAGGATTTCTAATAATTTTCTCTGAACCCACAGGCAGTAAGAGCCCTCCACTCTTGTACAATACATGGGGTGCCCTGCATGCTTGCTCCAAGTCCTCACTGAAACTATGGTGTGAGTTCTTAGTAAGATGCTGAAGGCAGAAGTAAATGACCAGAAACTGTTTTAAGAAGGATTCTGAATTTGATTATTCCAAAGCAGAGCACAATCTGGAAACTTCTGAGCTGTTTAAAATGCTTCCCTCCATCACAGCCTCTGAGAATCTCTTCAGTTGTTGAAAGTTTCATGGCAGAGGTTGGCTTTTAAAGCCTGTTACAGTGCAGGTCCCTGAAATAGCCCAAGATAAGAGGCATTGAAAACCAGTTGTACACATGGGGCATTCCAACAGTTACTGCTCTTGCAGTTTTTTGTTTGGTTTTTTCCAGAAAATTCCATAGAAATGCATCAATTTGGGAGAAGCATTTAGATTTCAGTGGAGCTTCACATTCTGACATGTGGTTCTCAGCACCTCTCCAATTAAAACAATTATTTAGATTTTATTCTGAAGACACCTGATATCATCATCATCCTGGGTGCTATGGTTAGAGTCACCCTTGAAGATGACCCTGTGCAAGTTTCCCTCATCTCCCCACGATCATCAGAGCCCCTTTTGTGTACACAGCAACCAGTCTAGGGATGGTAAATAAACTGATTTAGCTATATGAGAAGCATATACATATAAAACTGAATATGAGTCTTTAAAGACTTGGATCATTTGGTGTGATAGATTTCAGTGCTTGGTAATATGAAAGTCCAGCTATTCCCACAATTCTTTACTCCATTTTAACAGCTACTCAGTTTGACAAGCTGTATTAATTATCCCACGCTACCTTTAATCTCTCTGCCTTAGTTTCCTCATAAATAAAATAAG
Source organism: Pardalotus punctatus (assembly GCA_013400915.1). NCBI lineage: Eukaryota > Metazoa > Chordata > Aves > Passeriformes > Pardalotidae > Pardalotus > Pardalotus punctatus. The sequence continues at coordinate 1,197,750 of VZTX01003600.1, read as the reverse complement.
AACAGTACCAGTGTTAGCAAAGTCAAGGCTTGCAAGATTCTATGCTGACAACGTGAAAAGAATTCCCTGAGGAAATGAATCCTCCCTTATTTTCTTGAACACTATAATCTGCCTGCATTTGCCTGCTCAGGTGTCTTTAAAAAATATTTTTAAATAATTCCTTGCATACAAGTTTTGTGGACCTTGTTGAGACTCTTTTATTAGATCCAGTGAATTTCCATCTTATAAGGGTTCCATGGCAGTTATTTGCAGGAATTCAGGAAGTGTAAATGAGAGGGGATGGTTTCTCTATGTGAGTTACATGGGGCACAGTGGACATGTTCTCTGAAGCCCCATAAGGAAGTCCTCATGGAAATCTGTATCCCAAGCAGTACACTGGCAGTGGGATGGTTGGGATCTGTGTCCCCATCTTCAGGAGGATCCCTAAGGTGTTCATCACGCTTATACAAATAGCTGTGAGTTCATGGGATCCTTCCTTTTTAATTCCACTCACGTTTGGCCGAGTGATTTTGTCACTGAGACTGCTACAGGCAGCTCTGAGCTCAGCCCTGGATTTTAACTCTCTCTTGAGTTCTGCTGTGTAGTTTTGTGGGTTGTTGCTGTGTTTTCCTGTCCCCCAGTGGCGAGGCAGCAGCCCCCAGTGACAGGGGAGAGCCCCTTGTGTGAGATGCTGGATCGAGTAGGAGCAGGGAAGCAGTTCTCGCTGCAAGACGCTCAGCAGAATGTTGTCAGGCTGAGCTGATCTGCCAGGATCGGAGCTTATGTTTCTAGAAAGTCTGATGTTCAAACCATATGCTTATCAGCTGTTGCAGATTTGGTATTCCCGTGCAGGCAAGCCTAATGATGCACAAGCTCTCTGCTAATCGTGCTCCTGTGCGTTTTATCCCAGCATTCAATCCGGGACATCAAAGGAATTAGTTAAGGTCTGTGTGTGAGCATTATATTAACGGCTGTTAAAAGCTCTGTGTGTGGCATTTCTGGGACATACAGGGCACTGAAAAAATTCTGTGTGTTTGTAGTTTGTATTTAGGCATGAAAATTACATATTTCTTTTAAAATGTGCTTCTAATGACACTTTTTTTGAGCTGCTTTGAGGGTGTTCATTTTCTCAAGGGATTATCTTTGCAAGTTATTATTCTGTCATGTAATATTGTCTGATTTCATAGAAGTTTATTTGTTTTAAAGGAGAAAAAGGATCATGAAGGTTATTTTACAAAGCTGTATTACATTTCTTATATTGCTGACACTGAACACTGCATCACTTGTTTTGTACATTGCCTTGTGTCCCATCCTGGAATGTGCTAGTGCAGGAACAAGCTACCCAGTTTGAGATGGGGTATTAGAAATATGGCTACGTGATAAATGCTACAGAAGGGCCTTTCTGCTGTTACTGTAAGTAAGAGCTCAGTACCAATTGCCTAAGCTTTAGCAAACATGTTTTAGATAGTGTCTGAAGCGTAAAAATCAAAATTGGATAGTGTGCATTTTCTTGGTATAGCACTTGGAGCGCTACTGACAGAGAGACAAGAATTAAGATTATTACTTTAATTGTAAATTCATAGCAGGCAGGTGGATCAGAGCGAACAAGATGACACGGTTTGTGTGGGAAAAATCCCGTGGAGGAATACTTCTGTCTGTTCGGGTCAGACCAAAGCGAAGCGGTGCTCTCTCTCAGCAGCTCCAGTTCGGCTGTGCCGCGGCTCCGGCGCAGCTCGCTGACAGCAGAGGGCAGTGCAATGCAGGCGCTGCCCGCTCGTGTCCCGGGTGTCGCACCCCGTCCCAGCCGTAGGTGCGGCTCTGCCCATGTGCGGAGCTCGGAGCCGCCGTCTCCTCCCCCTGTCCCTGCCCGGCTGGGCCGCCCCAAGCTGAGCGGTGCTGGTTGATTGTGCTCAGCGAGCCCGAGCCACGGGCTCCGTGGAAACAAGCAATCAAATGCTAGGGGGTGGAGGAGGTAAAACACACACTGAAAACCTCAGCTGAAGAATCTGTGTAATTTGAACTGGAATAAATTAGTTGTTTTCCCTGCTTGGTCTCTGTGACAGGCTTGTCTTGTTCCAGCTGGCTGTATTTATCATTCAGCTCACTGACTGCTCAGGTGGGAAATCCGCAAGGGATATGGGAGATAAAGACTAAATGCTCAGGGGTGTTGGCAACTGCAAGCCCTTGTAGGAATCTTTAACTGCTCTTTCGGTGGGCAAACCCTGCTGAGAAAATGCTTCCTGCTGGGAAGAGGTGGTCATTTCACTACACCAACACAATTTGTTGTGATCGTGGTCACTGTTGGAAAATTACTCAAGGAGAACCTCTGTGTATTTGCTTTCCTTTTTAATTGTCTGTAAACTTTACTGTGCATAACACAGATAAAATAAGCAGAAATCAGTGTCACTACTGGGTGCTGTTTTCATTGTGTTTTAAATAAACCTGGTTTCTTGAGCATACTTCTGTTACATCTTTACAAAGAAATAATTACTTGCTCATAAGGTTCCTTGAATTTCATATCCAGTATGTAACACTTCCTCCTCAGATCTTCAGGAATGGAAGTCATCGCTTGTGCTTGGGGTCACAACTTAATTATTTGGATTTTATTCCTATTAAACATGAGGCCCGTTTTGATCAGATTTAATTTAAAGATAAGATTTCTATTAGTAGAGCAAGTACTAAAGTTAGAAGAATGTATAAATTGCGCATTACTGCCCTGAATTAGATACAAGCAAGCAATTTTTCAGGGAATTAAATTAGTGATATATATTAGATCTGGGGCTTTACATTGGGAGTCTCTTGTTTGTTTGACTGGTAGATCTGTGAAACTTTGGGCTCAAACTTTTTTATTTTTCTAGCAGTTCTGTTTCAGTACACAAGGAAAAGATTCTTAATAACCCCTAAAATGCAACTGTTTGAAAATATCCCTCTGACTCTTCAGGTAAACTGAGTCCACATTAGCCTGTCCCCATGTTCACATACAACTTTTGCTTTATAGTGCTTATTCAGAAAGTTTTTCGTGGCCTCTCTTCTGTGATGGAATTCTTATTTTAACTGATAGCAAGCAAATCACTGTGAAATGACAATTTATGTTAATTTTAGCATTAAGCAGTCAGGGCTTTACACCTTGACTGTTAGCTCTGTAGAAATACAGCATGGTACTCAGCAAACCTGCTGCTGCTAGATCTGTGAGATCTCTCAGGTACCATTCTGTGGAAGAATTCATTTTTTCAGACTGAATCCAGCAGAGGGAGTTGTTTGGGTTTTGGTTGGCTTTTTTAAGTAATGATGGCATTTTATTCTGTGTTGACAGATGCTACAGCATGAGTTGTTGGTACGTGGCGCTTCAGTGTGAAGAGCAGGAAGGCGGTGCTGCCGTGTGTCAGTGTAGGTTTGCCAGTGGCTGTTGAGGGGCAGAAGGACGCTGGGTTAGCAGAGGTGTAGGAGAAAGCTGTAACATCAGATCTTGTAAAATCACTTGGAGGAAGGACTGCCATGCAATCCACAGGGCAGCAGGATACCGTGCAGACTTACCTGACACTGCGGTAACTTTCAGACCAGTAGCAGAACAACTATGTTAATAATAATAGTAGTTACAATAACTATCCCTGTCCCAGCTCAATGACAATGCACAGTAGCTGAACCCAAACAGAGCTTCATCTTGTTTTTATTTTTCTTGGGATGTTTTCATACATGTCCACACTCTCACCTGCCATGCATCTGCACAGTGCTCTAGCTTTTTACATGTGTGGATTGCTTTTATTTATAATTGTAAGTGTATCAGCCCAGTAACTTAAATAATTCTGAACCTTTTTCCTTTCTCCCTATTTTAAAGCCATCTGCAGATAATTTATTCAGCCCAACTTTTGATCTCCATGTCACCTTGCCTGCTTTTTCGTGTCCATCATAGATTACATTTGGTCTTTGCACTTTGTGATTTGATTATTGGTAGCTACTTCCTTGTTTCTGTCTCCCATAGTGAGCCATGGGCATTACTAAGTTTGCCTTTTCATTGCCTAACTACAGAGGACACAAACCTTTCAACAGCGGAGTGCAGACTGACAGGGAATTAACCTCTTACTGTGCAACCCAGGAAATGTCCCGAGTCTGCTCCTCAGAGATGCTTCCTTGCTGTCCAAAGCCCCATTGTCAGCCTCTGTGCTATCAAAGGTGTGGGAATAATTAATTCTTCTCAGCTTTGGAGTTTGGGTGATTTTGTGAAAAAACGAAGCGCACACAGTCTGAATTCATTTAAAGTCAGCTATTTATAAGTTTCTTTGAAGCTGCAGCTTTGATAAGGATTCCACTTCTATTTTCTTCCTTTAATTTGCTCCATTAAAACATGGCTGACCTCTCAGCACACCTTTGGCACTTGCCTGCGTTCTGACTGGCTGCAGCTGAGCCTCCTGCCACCGCAGGGCACCTGAGTGAGATCTGATGGAAATGCACAGCCCTGGCTCCCAGAACAACTGCTCCAGCTGCTGACAGCTCTGTGCAGAGCTGTGTCTTGACTTTTGTTTTGGATGCTAAGGGCCGTGGCTCAAACAGACCATTTCCCAGAATGGACCATTTCCCCTGACATGGTCTTCGTGGTTGATGTTTGTGGGGTTTCTTGGGTCCTTCTGTGGTTTTGTTTGGGTTTTTACCTGCACGATGCTGAGGTGCCTTCCTGCCATGATGGAAGGTACACAGAGACCCCTGGCCACTTGCCCAGTGTTGGATGTCCTGCAGATTTGTTATTTGCCTTCAGCAGTTGTAAAGTTCAGGTTGGATGCACACTGGTGCCTTGGCTCTCTGGTGATCGCAGTGACCACCTGTCATGACTGACCTGATGAATCTCATGATGCTCAACGTGGCCAGCAGTACCAGTGCCAGGCATGAAGGAAGCTCCCTCCCTCAGCCCAGGGTCTCTCTCTGGCATGTTTTGTGGTCTGGTGGCTGATGCTTTGCAGTGGCTGTGACTTTGCTGAAGGCAGCCCTGAGATTTCTGTGATCCCCAGGAGCGTGTTAGCCCAGTGAGGTCAAGGCACTGCTCTGGTGCAAGGATCCACATCTCTGGAGGGTTCTGGAAGGGGAATTGCCATTGATGGGGTCATATTGGTAGGTATGCACTGCAGAAAAGGCTGTGAATGACCAGGTGCTGGGGGAGTGTCTGGGAGAGAGGCTGTAGCCCTGTGGTGTTGAGGTGCAGAGGTTTTTAGCTACCAGGTTGCAGCTGGAGCACCTGGTGTTGGACCAGATTCATGGAAAGGATTAGCTATGTGTGTCACTGAATGTGGGTGGGATTCACATGGGGTTAGAAAGGTACAGTGGGTTTCTTGGCACTTTGAAATGGCTGATACTTTTTCCGTCTAAATAGTGGAAATGAAGAAAGTAGTTGCTCAGTTTTAAAAAAGAAAATGGTTTACCTGTTCTTGTCTTGGTGCCTCAGATGCTCTGTGGAAGCCAGTTCAGTCTATTTACTTTCCACAGCATCGGTCATTCAGGTGACATTCCCAGTTGTTTCACTGCCAGCACCTTATGGGCTCTCAGGGAGCTCGCTGACACGAGTGCCCTGACTGCAAGATGCTCCTTTTCCCTGTTTGGGTGCCAGCACTTTGTTTGAGCCAAGCAGGCTGCTGAAGGTCAGGCTCAGTGGTAGACTTGGAGTTTAGCTGGCGTATTCCTGAGGATGAAGCTGGGGACAAAATTCTGACCTGGCATCACCACGTGTGCTTTAGTGGATTTAATTCTGCAAGCAGGTAATCTGCTCTGTGCAAATAGCTGATGCTGAGTGTCCTAAACCGAAGTGGAATGATTCCTGCCTAATGTGAGCATTCAATGGCCTTTCTGTCTGTCTTTGTGTGTAAATGCTTTTGCATCTTGTTAATGAGACATGAATGGCCTCCATTTCCCCCTCCTTTCCAGAAGATCCTGCCACAGAAAACAAATGCATTTTATTTCTCAGGTACAATGAGCTTGCTCACTGCTTTCTGATAGCTTATTAATGAGTTGTGGCTGTGAAACTTAGGGATGCAGCCACTTTCGGGCAGGTTCATGAGCTGCGGTGCTTTGCTAAAGCCCAAAAAGATGTTATTTTTGGCAATGCTAGAGACATTATGAAAGAACATCAAAGATCATTAATGCATCTTTTGTAAACACTGTCTCTTAGTAATCTCTGTGCTTCTGCTTCTGGCTGGATAAAAGATGCCTGCTGAGATTCCTGCTTCAGCCGGTGCCCCTTCGGGTCTGAGGAGTGTGAGGCTTCTGAGCTGGTGCTCATTACTATTAATTAAGGAGCAGCTCTGTTCTTGGCAACCTGAGGCACAGTTTCATGAATCAAATGCAAACTGTGTTGAGCTGATCAATAAGAGTCTGTTGCTTTCTAAAACTGGAATGACTGGTTTATAATATAGTGACTTCTGGGAAGATCCACTTTCTCTTGACAATCTTTGCCCTATGATTGTCCTTCAATTTCCATTTGACTGATTTGGAGGCAGATGTGTAGTTTTTAATTGGTTTTTAATTCTCCTCAGCTCTGGGAGATGGTGACTGAACAGATCTCCAATTTATTTATTGATTTGAGTTCACAGCTCTAAATTACTCTTTTATCAGCTTTTATTGCTGGTTCTTCTCCTTGCTCATGCAGGAAGCTAACACTTTTCCCCCTTCTTTTTAAAAGAAAGAATTTATAGAAAACAGTAAGTAAAACAGCATCTGAGAGTTTTGAACTGGTGCTCAGCTGAGTTCCCATCTGCCTTTTCCAGAAGCCATATTCAGGAATGAGCACAGCTTGTAGGAAGGAGCCAAGGGCGAGTCACTTCTGGAGCCAAGAACTGAAGGATCAGACCATAAATTCAGGCTGACTAAGTGTTGCTGAAGTTCCTTTACCAGAAGGTCTTAATATCCTTCCTGATGGACTGTGGTGGCTCCTGTACACACTGTTTATCACTGCAGTTTGAGACCCATAAAGCTGCTACCTGAAGCTCACTTTGAACTCTTTCAGAGCAGGGTTTTCTCAGCACAACTGCAGCTGGACTGGAGGCACTGTTCAGAGGGGCTGAGCAGTGTTGGTTTCCTGTTTCAGTCCATACTATTCCCTGCCTTTTGTTTGGGGGCTGTCGCTGCAGAGTGCAGGGTGTGCATGTGCACGCTGTAAAGGTGAAAATGAAATTATTTCCATTGTTTCTGTTTTCTGCACACCTTGCTACGTTTGATGTGGACTCAGATGGGCCCTCTCCTCCACTATTTTACATTTACAGGCTGTTTTAAGTCAGGGCAGCTGGGCCTGCCAGGGCTGTTCATTCTTCTTCAGGGCTCTGGCTATGATCTCCTATAGTGAAATGGCTGAGGCCTGGGAATGTGTGGGCTCCTCTGCCCCTCTCCCAGCTATAACTGCTTCCAGGGTGCTGAGCTCCCATCAGTAACTCTGATCTTGCCCAAATCCACTTTAGACACCAGCCGTGGCTGTGCTTCAGGAGGGGAAAAGCGTGCTCTTGGCACATTTGAACTTTCTACCCTACCTTTTGGGGAGTTAGGAGAAGGATGTTTGAGAAGTGTGGGCGAGAAAATCAGTATGGACATTGCCCATCCAGAAGGCTGTGAGGATTTTCCTTGCCTTCAGCAGTGCTCCAGCTGTGGATGATCAGCTGTGCCAGCCCCTTGCTTGAACGGGAAGAGGAACAGGCAGAAAGAAGGATCTTTCTGCTTCCACCAGCAACTGCTTTCCTGCGTTGAGTGGCACAGGATGGTGCTGCTGTGCTGGAGACCTGCCCTGTTATTGGACAGCATTTTGAGAGAACTCCTGCTGCAGTGGCCAAGCTGGGTCACTTTGTGTGAGCTTGGTAATTAAATCTTGTTGTTTCCACCCCTCGCATGCATGTAGTAATTAAAAGAGCTTGTAATTAATGGGGACTGGGGAGGGGAAATCAACTGGAACCTGTCAATTTGAGCTCTGTTCTGATGGTGAAGATTAACTCAGCCAAATGCTGGTTTTCTTTTACAGCTCTCATGGGTCACAGCTCTACCTGGCCCTGTGAATAGCCAGTGAGGCTTGGCATACTCTCCCTGTCTGACCAGAGGAAGAAAACTGAACTCATTAAGGATTTTAACTGTCCCAGATATTTCATTTTACATGTAAGTATCTGAGACTGGCACTCTAGTGATATAAGAACGTATATGTCCATGGGAGGGAATTCTTGATTTAAATACATGTATATTTCTTTTAGCAACAAGAAAAACTACTAAAATAATAATTAAAATAAACTGCATTTGTATTCTCAAAGGGGTACATATATGTGACCCTGAATGGACCCAGGGGTCTTTAGAAATCACTGTAAAAAAATCACCCAAAAGAATTCTGCTACTGTAAAATAGCCATGAAACTTATGCCTAATTTTGCATATTTTGGTGGTTTTCTTCCCTTTTTGCAACAGAGACAAACTAATTCCCCATGTTTGTAGAAGCCATAGCTTGCAGGTTCAAATGGCTGTGTTGGGAATAATTCCTGGCCTTCTCAGTAGCCCTTGAACAACTGAGAGAATAACCAACCCTCTCAGCAGGAGTGGCCAGGTGGGGTCCCTGCTGTGATCTTTCCAGGAACCTGCTTCTGCAACAGCAGCCTGAATTTGCACTTCAGTGCAAATTTCACAACGTTGTTCCCAGCATCCAGAAGTCTGCATCAATCAGGAGAATTGATTTACAAATAGGTTAAGGAAATTGAGCTGTACTGGCCAGAGACGAATTAGGCTCTGAGGCAGTGAGAGGAAGAATGTAGACATTGCATGGGAGTGGATAGACTTGTCTATACCTGAGATAATTACCTTTCTGAAATGACATGTCACCTCTCTGGGATTTAAGAAGTGTTCTATTGGAAGGTCTCCTCCTTGCTCTAAGTGACCCTGAGCACCAGCACTCAGAACGGCCTTAGCCATGACATGCATTGCAGACCTTCCAGCTGCTGATTTCCTGCCTCAGATGCTTGGAGGATCCCCCCTGCCCTGGAAGCTGCTTAGGCAGTTTTACAGGCTGAGTGTCAAAATCCATGGTGCAGTGGGCAAAAAGCCCAAGCCAAACTGCAAAAAGCCCAAATCAAACTGTCTTGGAAGAGCAGATTAAACTGCTGCTTCGGAAGCTTTGGTAACTTTTCCCACATCTGGGAAGCTCTGCAGAATAGTACCCTGTGTAATGAGGCATGAAAGGGGGAGCTGCCAGACTCTTCCTCAATGTCTTTTTAGAGCTGCTGCTTTCACAACAGCCAAACTCAGCTCGTATATTCCTCCTGTCCCCTTTCCTATTCTAGCTGCTCCCTCATTCCTCAGCCTGCCCTCCCTCCCGCCAGCTGCTGAATTGCAGAGAGACACCTGAACATTTAGCACGTAGCTTTCAAAGCCTTTTTAGGGGTTTTAACTGCTCACTTCCTGCTGTTCCTAATGGAGCCAAGCAGTTAAATCCTGAACTTGAAAACCTGAAAAGGTCAAAGGAAGTTAAATTCCAGGCATGTGGTGTTCCGAGGTTGTCCCTGTGTGCAGTAGGAGCAACGGTGACAGTGTGTTTAGTGCACAAGCTGCCTGTCTGCTGAGCCTTTCCTTAAGCCTCTGTGGCACTAATATATTAGCAGGGCCATCAGTCATCGTGCTGCTCAAAGTACCAAACTTGCCCTGATTGCTGTGGGAAGAGAATGCCCGGCACAAGTTCATCCAGGTAGCTGTGGTCCTAGCAAGTGCAGCCTTTGATACCCACTTTTGAAAACAGACTTGCTTTTGGTTAATTTTCTAACTGAAAAGTGACTTAGCCAAATATGAAGTGAGCTGGAAAGATCTCAACTGCTGGATGAATGGCAGAGAGGCTGTTTTGTGGTATAAACTGGAAAAGAGCTTTTCTACTGGAAGAATATTTACAGGCTAAATCCATACCTTATTAGCATGGAGTGACTTGATTGCAGAAGCGCTTGAATAAGTTCCCTAGGAATTTATGTGAAAGGGTCAAGTAAGACAAATTACTTTAGTGAAGAATTTATGTCTTTAACTATTTTAATTTGCTATGTGTTTTTTTTAACAAATTGCCTTTAAATTCCACTCTTCCTATGGAATTTCTCTCCAAGGTTTTTAAAAGTAGTAATGTTATCTCAATTTTAGCCGGTTACTGCTTTCAGCTGGCTGAAATGGATATTGCCTTGTGATGTATTCCTTGTTTTGCAATCCTAATTACACTATTGAAAGAGTTAATAGTTGCCCATTTCAGAGGCTGCTTTCGACATCTTAATTGCCATACAACTAATCCAAGCCTGTGTGAGATGTACTTATCCATGTTAGGTAATAAAAGCAGCTTGAAAAGTGCTAGTAAATGTTTAAAGGATTTATGAATCTTTTCCGTTTGTGTAGAAGTCATCAGTGGTCAGTTCTGCATTGTCAGGTCAGATCTTGTGGTTGACACTCTGTGACCTTCCTATTTCCAAAAGCTATTTATTGATTTCCTTTTGGATTTTGAATACTTGGGTACTTCTGGCGAAGTCTCTGTTTAATTTTGCTATTATTCTCAGTCCTGGAATGGGAACAAGTGCTAGAAGCTTATTCCATCTTATTTGCTGTGATTTTTATGTGTATACAGTTTGTTCTGTTCATGGACTTCGCAGAATTCAATGGAAGTAAAATGTATCCTCTCATAGGGGGGGATATTTAGAGGAGGAGGATGCTGAAGCACTTTAGTTACTACCAGTAATTCAGACATTTTCTGATATTATATCACTGGATTTCATTGCATATTTCTTGCCATTTTGAAATCATAAAGATAACTTTTATAAAGAATGATAAGACAGAACATAGCAGCTTTCTTTAGTCTTTCAATCATGAACAATTCTTAAAAGAAAACAAGCATTGCTGCTGGTTTTAGCTTTTACAAGCTTGAGGGTGGGTGCAAATAAGATAGAGATTTAATACTGCATCAAAGTAGTATGCCTGAACAAGGCTAAAGGGTCAGAAGGAGAAATGTTAATTTTCAGTATTCAATTAATCACTCCTTAACAGCAAGCTGATGATATGCTCTTTCATTCCTAAGAAGAAATTGCTATTTGCCTTCATGGACTCGGAGCAGAGCATCCAACCAAAGCAGAGGACAGGCCTTTACAGCTCTGCCACTCTTGCTGTATCACCCTATGGATGATAGGTGTGTACTGGATGTACCTTACTCTCTGTCAGCTGCATACATTTGCTCCCCCTCTGCCTCTGGTTTTCGTCCTGGATTTGGTTCAAGGTACTGATTATGGCATAAATTGGTTGTACTCCAGTCTGGGAAGTACCTGTTTCTGTGCTTTTAGCTGCTGCCACCAAACTAAACTGTGTCTCAGGGCTGACAAAATTGTCAGACCCCTGTCTGGAATGGCTTCAGATGCATGGGTCTACTTTCCCTTTCCCAGATGTGTTTCACTAGCCCTTAACCAGTGCTCCCTATTTTCCCTGAGTTTTGTTTCTGCAAACCAAATTGACCAAATTATGCTCGGGGATCCAGGCTTGCTGATTAGTTTTAGATCATGAAAAGCTGCCAACTGAATAAAAGCCTTAACAGCATTTTGGACCATTCCCCTGAATGTAAATCTTAACTGTGGATTTAACTGCCTTAGAGAACTAGGACTGTGATACACCAAACCTGCCACCTTTAGATTCCTACCTTGAGTGGTTGTGAGCTGAGCTTGGGTCACTAATGGATGTGTTTTGCTGCATGAGGCCTGACTCCATACGCTGATCTATGACCTGTGTCAATCCTTTCTTGGAGAGTTGTTTGCAGTTTAAACCTATCTTTCTGATGAGTGAAATTGCTGCCTAATGCACAATATCTCTGAGTCTTCAGCATTTATGCTGCTGTGATGAACAACATCCTTAATTCCAAGTTAATGAATCGATGTTAACGAGCCCTCATTGTCCACAGATGCCCACACTCCTTCAGAGGGTGGAGAGAACAGTCAGTTAACATCCCAGTGGCCACAGGAGGCACAAGGGAGTTCTGCTTGTCTACAGCTTCTTGTTGGAAGCTTCTTAAAATATTCTCTTTCCTTGCCTTGAGCTGACTCTGCAGCATTTCTTTGTTGTGCCTTCCTTGAAGCAGCTCTCAGCTCATGTGGGCATCTAATGTCTAACATCCAGCGATGGCCTTTGTGCTCTGTGAGTTCCTTCTGCCTGCAAAGCTGCTCTGTGCCTGAGGTTGGCTTTTTGACTCCTGCTGGAGTCTGATAATCCTGCTGAGGAGCTCTGCAGGTCGCTTCTGGGTTTGCCAGTGTGTGTGCAGGAGCTTATCGCTGCTTTCATAGTTTGGTAGTGGGACTGCCAAAAGAGACGAACAGTCTGCACTCAGAGCTACATCTAAGGGTTGGAGGCAGTGCCCCAGAAGACCGGGGCTTGTGGAACTGAAGGTTTAGGTGCAGTGTGACACAGTGTGGAAAGGAGACCTCAGCACATTTGAAACAATCCCTTACTGCCTAATAGGTTATCCAGGAAAGCACTCTGGAGATGTTAGAAGCACAATATATAAATCCAGGTAGTTTCTGTTTCTGCATAGTATGAACCAGCATTCACAAGCCTTGTCTCATGCTTTGCATGAAGGTTCAGTGCACATCTCAGTCTGTGGTGCTAGGGCTGATAATGCTGACAGTGTTTTAAATACTTGCACCTCCTTGTTTTGGCAGTGAGCACTTCCTGGAGTAAGGGGTCATTTTCCTCTACAGAAACAGCACTTTCTCCAACAAAAGAATTCTGGATGCATGTTTATAAAAGGTAAATCTCCTTGGGGTTTATTCTGAAATATTTTGGGGTTTTTGCTTTTCTGTTCTTATATCCTGAGCTGGGCTTGAAGAATTAAAGTTCATGATCCAGTTGCACTGACTCTTCCCTATGCCAATATACTAGGTTTTTTTTAAAAAAAGAGAACTGTGAAGTTTTTCTCTGCTTACTGAGCTCTCTTAGCAACTCTCTGAGTAATTCTGCAGGTTTTGCCCCATTTTCTGTACCCCCAGATCTTTGCAATTCAGTTTAGAGGAGACTTCAGAGAGGCAAGGTTAGGAACTGCCTGGTAAGTGAAGGTGTGTAGTCAAAGGCTGCCTCAGTCGGTTCACTCTTCCTTCTCTTTTGGGGAAAGGGAATGGAGCTGGGCTCCAGCAGTGATGGAAGCGAGCACTTCTAAATGAAGGACCATTATGAACATCAGTGCTTAAAGGAAGATGGACAGTGAGACTTGACTACCTCTTATAGACCACAATTTTGTCAGTTATTCAGAGTGTATTGATTGCCAAGGAGTAGTCTCTGAGTCAAGTGGATTTTTTTCCTTTGTTATTTTCAGGTCTGTATTTGTTATTGTAGTTACAAACATTGTAAGAACAGCTAATACACTTGTCGCTGCACCACAGTGAAGCCAGAAGGGGTCTTTATTACTCTGTTTTTCTACTTTTTAATGTGGCAGGGAGGCTGTTTCCAGCAGGACATATCCATGCCTGTTTTCTTACTTAATATTTAGTGCAGTTATTAACTGTGAAGTTGCAATGTTTTTGCAATGTAAGTAGGCAATGTATTTTTGTAGCTCTGCTGATTAGACCTGATGTTGTCTGAGCTGTCCAAAGGACAAAGCCTTTCCTATAAGTGCAGTGGAAAAGAGACACCTTGAAGGCAAGATGGTGGTGGGATGGCAGTCACACCCTGAAGGTGCAAGTGGCAATGTGGGTTCTTTCAGTCTGACTCAACTATGAAAAGACTGTTTTGCAATGTAATGGCAGGAAGAGTCTTTACAGAGGACAGAGCCAACATCTTCCTGGAGGTGTTTAAGGACAAGAAGGGCATCAGAGACAAATTACAATGAGGGAAATTCTCATTAGTTATTAGGAAAGAAAAATCAGTCATGAAGGTGGTGAAATATTGAAATAGGTTACCCTGAGAGCAAGCTCAGCTGACTAACCTGACCTTAGAGAACCTTGCATTGAAGGGGAGGCTGCAGAGGAGGAGAGCTCCAGATTCTTCCTGTACTTCTTTTTCCTCTATTGTTTGCTTCTAAATTGGAGAGTTTCTGTGCCTTTTGAAGAAGTAATGTGAAAGCCCAGTTGAAAAAATCGTATATCTTTAATGAAGCCTTCTGAGCAATCCTGGGGGAACAGCCAGTGCAGAAAGTGAGGGCTGCTGCTGAGCCTGGTGTGAGCAGACTCCAGCTGTTCATTCCTCAGGTATTTCAGTGATGCTACAAATTTTGCTGATATAAATCAAAGAGCTCCTTAAAATCCAGCAAATAACAAATCCCACCATATTTTTGGCCCCTACCAGCAAGAGACAATCACCCCCTGTGGTTAAACACATCCCTGAGGCAGCTCCCCCAGCATTAAACACAACCCTGTGCTGCCTGTGCCTCACTCACTGCATGCTCTAAATCCAGGAAAGGGGCTCTCTGTTATTTGCAGATATGCAGTAAAATATGTCAGGACCATTGTGGAAAGCATGCAAAAAGAAAATTGTGGCGTAGAAAGAATTTCTCTCACATCCTTTCTGGATCTGCTAAAACTTGCTCGGGCTGGGTAGGCCAAGCAGAGCAGGATGGTGTGGGTTAATTCACATTGCTGTCCCTCAGCACTGCCTTGAGAATTCCTATTGGGAAATGAGTTTCATAGGACTGTTTTCTTCATTCCCACAGTGAAGGTAGCATGGAAGTTGTCCCTCTGAACACAGTTCCTCAGATGAGAGTCACACTCATGGGGCTGGAAGGAGCTGCGCTGCATCTGTGTCAGAAAGCAGCAGGACTTGAGGTAATGCTACCAAATCTAGTAGAAAGATAAGGAAACAAAACAAGCAGGGGGAAAAAAAAGTGGAAATCAATAATTCCAAACCAGAGCCTAAATCAAAGGGAAAAAAAAAGGGTGTATTAGTTGTGGACAAGTTCTGGTCTATTGGAATTTCATTTTGGACACGTTGGCGTGGGTGGGGCAAGGGATGATAAGTCAGAAACCATAACTTTAATACGTCTTCTATGTTGCTGCATGTGAATTCAAATGACAGAGCACTTAATCACTGTCAGCTATTCAGGACTGTTGACTTCCAGGCCGTTAACACAATGACATGATGTCCCAGACAGGAAATAAAACATCCTTTGCAACTTGTCGGGTTGGGTTGACCAGCTGAGGCTGGGTCTCCTGAAGGCTCCCTGCAGCTGTGAGGTAGCTGGGACTGGATTTCGTGTCCTCAGCTTCCAAATCAGCCATGGAGCAAGGGAGCTGGAGCCCCGGCCCTGTCTGTGTGCCTGGGAGGGGCTGCATGGCCCTGCCCACCTCTGGTGGCACAGAGGGCTGGCAGCAGGGGCGAAGCAGCCGAAAGCA
Organism: Pardalotus punctatus; assembly: GCA_013400915.1. NCBI lineage: Eukaryota > Metazoa > Chordata > Aves > Passeriformes > Pardalotidae > Pardalotus > Pardalotus punctatus. Next base: position 1,182,455 of record VZTX01003600.1, on the reverse strand, counting down.
GTGTTCCCTGAGCTGCCACGCTTGTCTGCAACCTAACATGGGCTGTCTGGAACAGTCTTTTCCTAAATGCTGCACTTCCAGGGTTTTCAGCATGTTCATTTACTTGGTTTTGCCTACAAAGCATAAGAAACAGTATCATCTCCCAGAAAGAAGTGCTTCTGTCCTGTTTTCAGCTGGAATAGAGTTAATTTCTTCTCAATTAAGCTGATTGAGCTCTGCTGCTGTTGGAGCACTTGCTAAGCCATGGAAATGTCACCATATGAAGTTGAGGAAATTACCAGGTTGTCCCAAATGAATTTTTCCTGGTGAATTAATAATGTTTCAGCACAAGGGCAGCAGAAAATATCTCTTTAATTTCTTCTTCTCTCTGATTTATTAACAGCATGGAAACATAAGCATAGCACAACAGTATCGACAGCTCCCAAATCCCCATTCTTCTTATAAATCAGGGAAATCACAATTTTTTTTCTAACCAAACAAGGCACCAGAATCAGTTCCAGCATGTGAATCCATGCCCTAGAAATTGAGCTCAATTCAGTGATACAGCACTGGGTTTGGCAAAATTTGTGTTTTAGACTTTATCAACCTGTAATCTTTTTCTTGTTGTGGGAGTTGGAATGAGAACCAAACATAAAACTTCTCTTGACACATTTTAACCATAGTTGCATTTTATCATCAGGCAATGGTGAAGAAATATGTCACTTTGTATGGGGCAGCAGGAAAGCTGCTTAGCATTGTTATTGGGTTTTTTCCCCTCATTTTAATGATAACACCTTATCTTCAAGCATCCTGTCTTCGTCCCATCATTGTCCTGGTAGTCCCAACCTGTATTAAGACCCCTGTGCTAATATTAACAGCAGGTTTCAGTTCTGTGGAATTGCTCTGATGTTGGAAGAAATGAGGGTGGAATACAGCAAAACTGACTTTGCCAACTACATTTTGCTGTGCTGGGCTCAAATTGCTACTGTGGCACTTGGAATCAGGACTCAGTAGCAAAGAAAAGCAGGAAGGTGTGTGCACACATGTGGGCATGAGGGTGGGCCAAAATCTGAGGACACCTGGATTTAAACATTGTATTTACAGTGTGTGGTCAGGTCTTGCTTTTAGATGCACCTGTCTTTCTGCCTGTTTTTGCCTTGGCCTCATAGAGCAATGGAATACAGAGTTCTTGTTACTTGAGAGGATGAATCTTTTTTGTCTTCATTTTGTCATTTAACATAATCACATGCAGCTGGAGGCAGTAGATGTGATACAGCCTTACTGGGAATGAATAAATAACTAGCAGAAATATGTGGGCTCTGCCCCTACAAACTCATTTGTATTTCACACCAGGATAGGGGCAAGTTCACAATTGTTCTTACCCCACAGCTGTCTTGTCTCCTTGTCAACAAAATTCCCATGTCTTTTCTTGGCCATTCCTCTATTGGGTCTCCACAACAGTTCCTCTGCTGGGGAAAAGAGAAACCTTGGACTTGTGTTTGCATTAAGGATTTTTTTTACATTTGGACCAGCTTTACTGTACAGAATCCTTTACTCCCTCTGCTCTAAAATGCTCTTTTGAAGAGCATTTTGTAATGTTACATAGAAGAATGCTACATAAAAACGGTATGGAATTGTCTCAGCGCACTGCTCATCCTGCAGCTCACACCAGGTTATACTCTGACCAGGAACAAGGCAATCATATGAGAACCTAGTGCTGACTGTACAGTGTTATTTTTTATTATAGACAGAATAATAGGCTCAACCTTCTGCCAAATGTCCTTTCTTTGCCACACCCTTCTTACCTTCTTCTGTTTGTATAAGATTAGTGAAGTATAGAGAATGTTTAATTAAGTTTAATTGCATGACAGCTTAAAAGTGGGAAGGTAATTACTCATTTAATTATTGTGCTGCTTCGTGCTTAAAGTGTGTGTATAATTGCTCTTTTTATAAGGACAGTCAACTTTGCAAGCTTGCATGAAATGATAACAGCCCCATGCCTTTTTAAAGAGAAACTAAGCAAGTAGAGAGGTGCATTCTGTTACCCCAGGCATTCTTCTTTCTCCTGTCAGTTTTGAATGGTGTTGCCCTCCCTCCATGACATTTCTGCACTGGGAAGGACTGTAACATTAATCACATAAACCTTTCTCTTTTGCCTATTTTTCATTAACTGTTGTAGAACATGATGAGAACTTGGGATTGCAGACATGCCAGTGTAAATTATTATTTCCTGCACTGTCTTCCTTAATTATTTCTCCAGTGGCAACCCAATATATCATGGAATTTGGCTGTGTTATACAGTCAAAGGTTAAATGACTCCTAGTTATGAGTGCTAATAGAAAGAGACTTTTCTGGTGTGCTTAAGTTATTCTCAAAGAATAAACAACTGCCCTTCTTTGCAACAGTTCAATTCTCTTCTGCCGTGACTCATACCAGCTGAGGCTGAGGTGCTCAGGTTTGGACAATCCAATAATGCTTGGAGCACCTACCCGTGGTGTCCAAAAGATGATTTCCCTGTAGAGGTCACCAGAGTGGAGGGAAGCAGAACAGTGAAGGAGAAAGGCAGCTATTCAAACACAATCACTTTTGTAATTGCAAGGGGACTCAGACTGAGGTAGTTGCAGGCTCTAAAAGATTATTTTTTGTTTAAATAGCAAACAGTTAGATTATATGAAATCCCAGTGTAAAAAGTCCCTCTGTAGCCATTAGACAAGCCAAAGAATTCCCCAAACTCTCTCAAGGTTACTGTCAAATTAATTTCTGTCTTGATGAGTTCTCTTCCCTTTCCCAGGTGGTGGGGGTTGTGTGTGACGGGCTCATCATGGTGAGTTAGAGCCTTTCTGTGGTGGCTGTGGTGTGACACCGCTGTCACACAGCCAGCTCAGTGTGGAAGCTCCTGCCAGAGACCCAGGGTGCTGGGGCTGCCTGCAGTGGGGCCCTCTCCAGCCTGCAGCTATCCTGGCTCCTGCGCCTCCAGGCACTTTTCCTGCTTTTGAGGTGGGGTGCTCCGGAATGATTCTGGCCCGTCCCCCTGGTGCAGTCCTGAGCCCCTGTGGGATCTCTCTCCTGTGCAAAGGAGATGATTTCCTGTCACTGCTGGACGCTTTCGGCCTTACCCCTGATTTCCTGTCACTGCTGGACGCTTTCGGCCTTACCCCTGATTTCCTGTCACTGCTGGACGCTTTCGGCCTTACCCCTGATTTCCTGTCACTGCTGGACGCTTTCGGCCTTACCCCTGATTTCCTGTCACTGCTGGACGCTTTCGGCCTTACCCCTGATTTCCTGTCACTGCTGGACGCTTTCGGCCTTACCCCTGATTTCCTGTCACTGCTGGACGCTTTCGGCCTTACCCCTGATTTCCTGTCACTGCTGGACGCTTTTGGCCTTACCCCTCGCACCTCTCCCACCCTTTGGCACTCCCGGAGTTTCTCCGGTTCCAGCATTCCTCGTGCGGCTCAGGCTTCTGCTTGTGAGTCGGGCCTGGAGGGGCTGACTCGGCCTTGCCTTTCCGAGCTGCTGACTTCAGACCGGGCACTTCCCACGGTGAATCCCGTGGCTGTCACGGAAACTTTTGTCGGCAAGGTTTAGTGATGGGGCAGTAAGCACATTTGTGGCATGAGGACCAGGGTAAGAAAAGTTTAGTTAAAATACGTGACATCCTTTCTTGCCTTTTTTTTACTACTGTAGGCCCAGAGCAAAACCACAAAGGCCTAGCTGAGCGGAATGTTTACGGCCTAGTACTGCTGTTAAATCCAGGTTAAATTTTTCTTTAGGAGAAACTGTGAGGAGGAATAGGGAGACTCTGCTGTGGAAAAATGAATTTTTAAATCTTATTTTAACTACCTGGAATAAAAGCATAACCATGAGGCATACAGAAGTGTGGGAGCAAGAGAAGTTGTGCTTAACAAATGATGAGGTAATGAGGTAACTTTGGTCAGAATTGACCAAAATGAGTCACATGTAAATGTTATTAATGCCATGAATGTTGAATTAACCTCATGTGAAGACTGTTTGGGTAATAAGTGGCTTCATCTGATGAGCAGCAGTTGATCTTGATTTTCTTCCACCTTCCACACCTGAACTGCATCTGCTGATTTGGAACCCCAGGAAATCAAGTGCTAATTTCATCAGCTGTGTGGCCTGGGCATTTGTAGTCTCTGAAAAGTTCTGTTCACTGCGCAGAGGCTGTTTTTCTTCAGATCTGGATGCTTTATTTGTACTTCAGTGCTCTCTCCTGTGTCTAAAAGGACTGTCTCTCTCCAGGTGCAGCCTTTTGTTGAAAAGGTATCTATGAGAAATAGCCCTTGCCTGGTGTGGGTGGGTACAGAATTACTACATAAACAATTACAGGTAAAGAACAGGAGTTGGAAATGTGCCTGAATGTTTTACCTGAATCCTCAATTTGACTTGTTTGAACAAATGGGGTTTATTTTTTTCAGAGGAAAAATAATTAAAATCTTTCTTAATGGGTTTTTTGCAGATAATAATAGTGTCACAGAGTCAATAAAGTTAATAAGGGTGTTCTACTTCTGAGATGCTTTTTGATCAGAAGCTCTGTTGGCAATGGTGATTTTTAGATAAACTGTGCTAATCCTACAGGCTTTTTCTCCCCATTATTTTTTCTTTTTTTTTTAATTTGGTGCAAAGAACAAATCCTCACCTCAGTCCAAGCAGCAACATGACAACTAAGTTTGTTTTTGTTTTTTTTTCTCCAGGAAAGGAAAATATTCTCTTATGCTTCATGTTGAAAGTACAAAAAGAAATTGATAAGTTCAATGCTAGTAATTTGCTTTCTTGGAAATGTCACACAGACTTACTAAAAAATCTTGAGTTGAAAGACCTATAGAAATAATTCATAATAGATGTTTTTATCATTATTATATGTGGTTTCTTTAAAAACGTAGAAATAACACACTGGAAAAGGAAAGGTCAAGGCAAAGTGGTTCCATATTATTTTGTTATTGGAAAACATAAAGCATTACTGGAATTTCTAGCACTCCTCTGGAGGTGGGTCCGGTTACCTAGGTCTGAAAGAGCTTAAATGGGATGTATGATGACAGGCTTACTTTCTGGGAGAAAAGTGATTAATTTGGCACAATGATTTCTGAGAAGTGAATTAATTTTATAATGCTTGTTCTTATTTTATTTTTTATTCTGAAAGATTTCAGGATCACCTGAAATTTTCCACTGAAAAACTCTTGTATATGGGAGACTCGCACAAACATAAGAAGCTGAAAACAAATCAATTTACACTGCAACTTATTGAATACAGTAGCTTGGTAAAATTAGTTAGCCTTTCCAGATGCTGCTGGCCTGAAGGATAAACATTGTTCCAGTGTGGTCATTGGTGCTTGCCCTCTGATTCAGTGCAGCTTTTTTAGCCGAGGTGGTGAAAACTTTGCCTTTATCTAGGAACAAAGTAGCTCTAGATCTCCGGAGGCGGCTGCTGCGCTCCTGGGCTGGTCCGGGTGTTGTTTTGATCTCAACAGCTCTCGGGGCACTTTATTTGTCTTTAATGAGAGCCACGCAGTTCTGCTGGGCGAGCGCTGGTTGTTTTTCCAGGCGCAGTGCCCATCCCCAGGAATGTGCCCAGGAATGCCCTGGGCTCCCAAGGTTTTTATTTGTCAGGGAAAAGTTGATGCCCCCTCCCAGGAAGGAAAAACTGCTGAGCAGGGAGAGGGGCTTGGAAGGAAATCTCCCCAGCCGGGGAGAGGCTGGCAGAAACTGCTGTGTGGTAGGAACAGAGCTGATTTGTTGAGGGAAAATGAGGGAAGGAGAGGTTTTCAAAGGGCAAGCACTTACAAAGATTAAATGTTACAGAGCCTGATCTGCAGCTGGTAAACAGGAAAATGCCAGGGTGATATTTCTGATGTGAACGTCTCTGCAGATTAACAGTAATTAAAGCTGGTCTTAGTCTGCTTGGGGCTTTCTTTTCCCTCAGTGTCCACAAGCTTAGCCATTATTGTTAAGAATCAAGTATGTTAATACCTTTTTAAAATGTCTTTTTTATTTTATTTTTTTTTCCGTATAAAAGCTCTAGTAGGTTATGGATCAAGTGTGTACTGTGTAAACCCAATTGCTCCAGAGTGACACTTCCTCTCTTACCATACTTCTTTTTAAGTGCATCTCCCATTTATAATCCCATATGTTGATGACATGTCATGTTTAAACTTCCCCATACAAGCCACTCAAAAATCAATAATATTAGCTAGACTGGTAACACGAGTTGCAGATGAGTGGGCTATCTTTACCAAATTCTCCTTTGCTGTAGACATGCTTTGGAGCAGATTTTTTCTGTTTGGTTGTTGCTTTTTTCCTCTGTTCTCCTACTTTTGCCTCTTATTTTCCTTTTCCAAGAATATTTGCATTAAGAAAGAACACAGTGGTCTCTGGAAGATGCTCTTTTTATGCAGTATAGCTTGTTAGGAATACAGAATCCATCCAGCTGCATGCTTGTTACGTGTGTGCAGAATTGTGCCCTGCACTGAGCAGCGTGGGGACGTGTTAATCTCCTTGATCTGAGCCCTGAGGTGAGTCCAGCTGAGTGTTTCTCTACATTCACCCCCTGCAAAGCATGAAAAAATAAGATTTTGTCGTGCTGGATGCAGCTCTCTGTCTATATACAGCAAGCAGTCCCAAGGCAATTGCATCAAAGGCTAATTCCAGGGACAAGGATTGCAGTTTAAACCCACCCCTGTATTAGCATAGTATTGCATATGTATATATTCTAGCACCATCTAGCAGTTTTCCATGGTAATGTCTAAAATAATAAACCATCAAATAATAAAACAGTGCTTAATCAAAGTTCATATGCAGTTTGGAAAGAAAACCCCCCTGAGTTACCTCTCATGCCAAACCTTATGTACAGATGTAATCTTACTGCTAGACTGGGACTGTTGGATCCCATTTGTTTCCCGTTCCTGCTCATACAGGTGGCATTTGGAATCAAGGAGTTACAATCTGCCTAAGCAGTTCTGCTGATAAGCAAGGTCATACCACCAAAGTATTTGTACTTCTCACAGAATCTGTTTGGCCGCTTCGCTCTCTTCCACTCGAGGGCTGTGAAGACATCAAATGAAAGATGAAATGCCGTTCTGAGCCACAGCCGGGGAAGCCGGAGTTTCAGTGAGCGAGTCTGTCCAGGAGGTGCAGTAGCGCCTTCCTGAAGCCCCGTGTCTCTAACAAAGCTGTTGTGAGAAATGCAGATTGATGACACACCCGGGCTAATGCACAGCTCTCTGCTTCTTCCCCCTTCCCTCAGGTGCTATCCTGTCCAACCTGTGCAGTGGGGCTCAGTTCCAGGAGAAGCTGGCAGGATTTAACCTCAGAAACAGTTTTTCCCTGCGAGCAATTCAGAGTGCTCAGCAGCTATGCTCACTGTATGGGACCCATTAGACCATAATTGCCTGGTGGTGGGGAGGAACGCCAGTGGATTATTCACTTTAGGCAGTTTTGAAGCAAAAATAAAAAATGCACAAATCATTGCATGTGACGTGTGATGTGAAATGAGACCCATGACAGATTAAGATTTAACCTTTTTTTTTTTTTTTTATTTTTTTTTTTACTGAGCATTTAGTACCACTGGGATCCACCCTGTTTTCACTGCATGTAATAAAGTCAAATAAAGGGCAGAGAGATAACTCAACAGTTGCTGGTATAAAAGGTTAGGATATAAATGCTATAAATATTAGGTTGCAAGATATGGCTGTGTAAAGCATAAGGGATGTCTGTCTTTTTTTGCAGGCAAGAGATAAACCAAATCAAAGAAACAGACAAAAAAACCCCAGCCACCAGTATCAGAAAAACATTATTTAAAATAACCAATAAAGCTAAGTTCCTGCTGGCTTGGAACAAACAACCCAAAGCTAAACAAACAAAAATAGCAAATCACCAAAACAATAAAACAAAGCCAAACTAGGCAAGTTTTGGGATTTCTGTAGATCACAACTTCCTCAACTTCTTTCTAGTAGGCAATTCAAGACCTCAGCAGTTGTCCTTCTAATGAGCCTTTAAATCACTAAGCCCTTATCAGTGCAGAGTAAAACAACTTTTCTTCCAGCAGATTTATCCTGCCATTTCATTGGAATGCAGCAAATCACAGCACAGTGTCACTCCCTTCGGAGTTAGTGTAGCTGTTTTTGTTCTCTGTCTCTCTTTTTGGGGTGGGGAAGCCTTTTACTCTGCTTCTCATGATCTTGTCTGTAATGTTGCCTTCATGGGTTTATCCAAGAAAGCACATTACAGGTGCTGTGCTTTGATTTGGGTTTTCTACTGGCCCTTTTGGATGAGTGTTAACAGGATTTTTGCTTTTGAAGGGAGCTGTTAGTTCGGTGTTTTTCTGTGCTCTCCTAGTCAGTGCGTTGGATGAGGGCGGAAGGTCAGATAAAATATGGCAATGTGTGTTTTGGCAAAAGGTGGGTGTTAGGTAGAGGGCATTAAGTTTTACTTTTCTAGAAATAGTAGCAGCAGACAGAGGAACTTTGTTCAGCTTTGTCCTTTGGGCCAGGGTAGGAGCACCTGAGTGGTGTCTCTGAACTTTTTCTCAGGCTGGATTGTGGTTACGTTTTGAGGTATGGACGTTAGGACTTTGGAACCTTGAGCCTATCCCAAAACAAGGGCTGTGATCTCATTCACCACTCCAGAAGGGAGAAAACTTCTCACACTTGACCTCTCTGTGCTGCTCTGTCTCCCTGTAGTCCAACAGGTATCCAAGGGCTGCCCTGCCTAGCACATTGACTCTTGTAAAGAGGTGTATTGGCAACAGTTAAAAAGCCTTCAGCTTCAAATACATGATCTTTGCTTGTGCTTCCAGACTCTCATGTTTGACCAAAGATCTCCTCACCTACTACTACCTCTTCCAAAATTGCTCAAAAACGCTAGATGTCATCTTGCTGCTCTTCTCCTAGTGCAACCGAAAATGTGGTAGGCTTCCAATTCCTAAATTCAAATAGTGTGTGAGACAGATGTCTTTTTTTTCCTGTGGCATCTTACATGGAAAAATGAGAAGTGTGTGTGTTAAATCTGAACAGGAATTGGAAACAGATTGTCACCTTCAGGTGTTCTGCCTTTGAGACCAGCTGGTTTTGTCACACCTGTGGTTAAATTCTGACATCAGGTTTAATTAGTTGTTGGAACTTTATGTGATTTCAGGAGGAGGAGGAAAATATATTTCTTTCCATCGATAGTGAAATTACATAATGATGCTTTTCTAGATATTCTTTACTGCAAAGGGAATAGATTCAAAGGTCCTCTGGTAACTAGGAGAACCAAAGTGCCTTGGCCAATAAACTCACACACAGGTATCAGTTTTACCTGGGGTCTACAAACACCTCTGAGTATTTCTCTTCTGCCTTAGGCCAAGGAAAATAAATGTAATTTCTCTGACACATTCTGAGTGTGCGTACACACTCGTAATGTTGTTCTATTTTACCTCCTGTCCTCTTCAGATTTTGTGTGTAGGAGAGTCCTTTGTCTATCTTCTGTACGAGTTAAGGAACTGCTCAGTTGTTTTGTCAGAAGGCGCTGGGATTCATCTGCAGAGGGAATTCCTTGGAATCCTTTGAAATGAAGATTCCTGAGGCTACCTGTGCTCTGAGCTCTTAGTTCATCTGCCTTTCAGACTGTGCTCTGGCCTGTTGTTGTTCCTCTCTACCCTGAAAATTACCTCTGTTGTTGGAGTTGTCACACTGGCTGTTCCTAAGTGCCGTGACCTGTTGGTAAACATCGTGTAAATGAGGCAAATGCTCCCTGGAGGTTTTTCACATGCCACTGAACTCTAAAAACTTGCTATTCCTCATACTCCTCTAGCCCAGTTTTCTTGGTTCTACTGCCAACTCCTCTGCAACATTCCTCTGGAACCTCTACTGCCTTTCTAGATAAAGAAGAAAGTCCTAAACTAGCCATAACATCCTTTGGCTGTTGCTTAACCTGCAGATTTCAAGTGTTCAGGTAGATAAGCCATTTATCTCCAGTTGCACAGAAAATGTACTACTGTCTCACCTTCTACTCTGCAATGGAAAGGAAATCCAAAGAGGCAGAGCAAACCCTGAGGTTTAGAACAAGTAGGAGCAGTGAGCAGATTGATGAAGGAATGTAATATTTCATGACATGGAGTCCTCCTGTGTAACAAATCACCTCTTTGTGATGATGTAAAATCACTTTGCCAGCCTCCCCAGCTTTCTGCTCTCCATAGGTCCTGTTTTGGTTGCTCCCTGGTTTACCTTTGCTCTCCTCCAGCTTAGCAGTCTCTAGGGTGAGCTTATAACAATCAGCTCAGTGAAGAGGAGGAGTAGGAGAGCCACTGACCTGTGTCATTGGAATAACTTTGATAGGCTGGCAAGTGGCATCATTACACTGGCATTAACCACTTACATGCAGTTACATTAACCACACAGTTACATGCAATAGGAAGATAAGTATGAAAATGAGAATAAAATTCTTCAGTCAGTATCAGGAGAGAGCAGAGATGTCAATTAGTGAAGCAGTGACTTCCTGTGAGAGCTTTCTGTTTTGGATAGCATGTTAAAGTCAGCTTTGGAAGCTTGGAGGGACAGAGAGAAAGAGAGAAGAGGAGATGACAAGGATCAGTACAGGCATTTTCCAAAGCAGACAGAAATTTCACTCTTAAAACGAGCAAAGTGACCTCTGCCCTGAAGATTTTTTGGAGGTTTATGAATGACCCTGTAGTAGCTTATTGTCAAGAAGTGGACAGGAAGGAGCCACAGAGAAAATTCCATTGCAGATGAGTGAGCTGATCCATTGCAAATAGCAGCATTTATTAATTTTCACTCTAAAATGAAAACAAAATGGAAGTAATGTGTTTAGTGTCCAATACATCTGGGCCACAGCTTGGGGTAAAATGCTCTCTTATCACCTCCTGAGCAGAAGTGAAAAGGCTCATCAGTGCTGCATTTTGAAGACATTTAGATGAACAGTTGCTGCGAGACTGCACAGATGGTTTCACAGTATCTGAGTGTTCCAGCTGCACTTCAGCCTCTGCCTTCAGACACTTGGGCTCCAGGGGAACCTCAGGGCTGTCAGTGCAGGATGAGCACCAGCCTGGCCAGAGAGGAGGGATGGTTAAAAGCTTAGGAAGTTGGCCTGATTGGACTCATTGGCAACTGGAAGATCCATTAGAGTTCTACCATGTGCCACAGGACTGCTACAAACAGTGTCTTCCGGTAGGGTTGGGACAGATTGATTTCTCTTTCATTAAAAAATTGATCTTTTTATTTAGAATTATTTTTTTCCTGGTTCATGTTCCCCATTGGGTAAGTAAATTTTAAAGGCATGGATATTTGACAAACTTTTCTCTCCAGCTCTGCAAAAACGAAGGGAGCTGAAGACGTTTTGGTACTTCTAATTTAATGTTGGACTAGATGCGCAGTGGCTTCCTCTGATTTCTAACAGATTTTATTAATGGAAGAATTTAAGGAAGGCTGTATCCTTAGTAGACAGCAGCTGCCATAAGTTTGGCTGGTTATTGAAACTTGTGATTAAAACAATAACTGCTTTCCAGTGATTTCCTGGAGAAGTTGATTCGCCCCACGCAGGCCCAGAGACACTTCAGAGGCAAAGTCAAAAAGTGGGTATTTGCTTTATTTGGCACACTGGGTGTGGGGGATTTGCTCCTCCAAGCACATACACTGGTACTTCCAAAAACGCCATATTATGGGTAACATTCATGAATATTCATCACATTCCCTGGGATAGGAGTGGTTATACAAATAATTTCTCATAAGTCATTAATATCATTAGCACGTGTGCCACACATGCACTGGGTGTCCTGGTGGTCTTTGGGGGATCTTTCTGCGATGAAGATCCGGTGGTCTTCATCACAATGCACTTTTCACCTTTCTCTCTGGAGCACCCGCAGTCCTTAGTGGGATGATTCACCAGTTCCTGTGCTGGCTTCAAATAGATTCCTGTCCCTCTTATCTTGACAGGCAAGGTCCTGTCTTTCTAGGTTTTAGAATTCACATATACTGTCTCTCAATAGTTAACGTGAGTTACCTATTGACTATTCCTTTCTCGGTGTGAGGCTGGAAGAGAAGGCTTACAAGGGTATGGTCAGACCGGCCTCACAGCACAGACCAAAGGTTATCTCCTAATAATCTGTGTAGGAACCCAACATTTCTGTTTTGACTAGGGCATTTCTCTTAAAAAGACAGGGTTTTGAGTGTGCTGGTAATAACACAAGGTACAAACAGTGTTCTGTAGAGTGGAACACTTAAATACACAGCTCTAGCTTCTCTGAATACCAATGTAGAAGTTTCCGTGCCAAGGGGTAGAGAAAAGTATGCAAAATAAGCATAAGGCCTAATTTAGTTCCCTTGGAGGTGAATACCTCTAAGTGCAGAAGTGGGGTTGTTGGAGTTGATGGGATTGTTTGTGTTTCTAAATCATGTGTTCTTACAGGTCCAGCTGAGTGGGGTTTGCATGGTTGATTTAGAAATAGCTTCTTCATGTGGTGAGGACACAAGCAGAAAGGAATAATCTGAATTATGTTTTGGAGTGGAATAGTTACTTCACACTAATCCTTTTGCTGATGCTCTCAAATGTAATTAACTGCAATTTAATTCAGTTGGTGTCGATTCACTTCTAAAGCCAGTTAAACTAAGCTGGAGATGCACTTTTACTAATGGCTGTAACTCAGATATGTTTGTTTAGCAAATGTCCGTGTTGTGCTGTCACCAAAGCTCCCTTTGCTGTCCAGCACAGAGAAGACAAGAGCCTTGCAGCTGGATCAGTCCAGCAGCTCAAACTGTAAGATGGGGTGATTTGGCCAGCCTGATAGACCTGCTGAAACCTCAGCCTCAACTAAAGACATTGAGATAAGACCATTGACAGTGGCTCACTAGCTCTCCAGCACCTGTTTCACAAAGACCCTTCTGCATAGTTTACATGGATCTTTCAGCTGGTGCTATTAAAATCATGACTCATTCATTTTAAACATTGCATTCCGAATTGGGAAAAAAGGTAGACAGCATTTAAAGGAAATTGGAGAACTCTACTGGTACTTCAGATGTTCTCTCTCATATTTCGGGAAAAGAACAATAATCAAGTTTTCCAAGACTTCCTTCTCTGGCTGTTTTGCACCCCAGAAAAACCAAACCGCATATCTTTTGTCTGGGACTGTCTAGTTCTCTGAATTTTGATGTGCTGATGTGAAATATTTTGAGTTAGGTATTGATTAAAAAATCTAAGCAATAATTAAATGGGGACATGGACAATCTGTTCTGTGCATTTTCTGTTGCATCTTGAAGTGGATACTTCTCTTTTTATTTAATCTTTAAGTGGAATTGTACTGCTTGGGAGAGGTAATGTGCATTGTTCTTAAACTAATGGCAGAGTAAATAAAATTAACTAATTACACAATTCCACTTCCATTCTACTACAATAGTTAAGAGAAAAATAACATCTCTGAACATTCTTTAAAAGGTTGTTCATCAAAGACTGATAAGGAAGTACTAGCAAACTGAGGCTGCTTAATCATATCATAAAAATATAGAGACAGTTTCTAGATGTGTACAATAAACACACATTTGCTGAGAAATACATAATTTTAACATTAAAGTATCAGTCTAGGAGGAGTAAATTTCTTCAGTCTCTTGTTCCTGTGAAATTGTCCAGAATTATGTTCACTGTCATATATTTTGCAAATGTAGCCTACCTAGTGTATTTAGGTGAGATACTACTTGCAAGTACTATTGTTGTTGTCTCAGTTTCTGTGGAAACAGAGGGACAAATGTCATCACCACAAGTGCGGGGAAGGCAACGGGATCCTTTAAAAGCCCTGCTATTCTGCCTCAGTCTGTTACTTAGGCTCAAAGATTTTCCATGGCTAATGAATGTCCAGTACACAAAACTGGAGCTGGGTTAAAGCTGTAGAGCAAAAGAAAACATTAGTGATTTACTTTTTTTCCGCATTGCATGATGTATGGAAGACTCTGTAATTCCTGCTTGGGTTTTTTTCCCTTTAAGTGCTTACAGTGTTTTCTCTTTCCTGGTTTTGTGGCTCTTGACCCAGGGTCTCAGGTGCAAACTGAACCTGTATCAGTGGACATCAACCATTGACCCTGTGACCAGAACCACTGGCAGGGCTCTAAAGGAGATCACTGTGCAGAAGTGGGTTCAATCAGAAGCAGAAGGAGCATAATTTCTGAGAAGGGCAGTTAATCCTCACAGATTTGTCAATTTTTATTCTTTTTTAGTAGCTGGAAAACAGATGGATATGGGCATTCCCAGTAATGCAAATTACCTTAATATTGAAGAGGTATTTTATCTTCACTAAAGGGGCTTCAAGAATGAAGATGCCCACTGATTTACCATAAGTTGTAAATCCTTGCCATTGTATGGGTAAAAGATTGGGAAGAACGTAGAAATGGATGACTTCAAGTGGAGAATATTGTTGTTGTTAGAGGCTTGTATTTGAGTCAGTGCTGATCAACACATAGTCTTCAAGATAATCATGATCAAAATCTGAAAGTGAAACTAATAGACAGGAGACAGTTTGTTGCCAGTCCTAACAAAGTCAATATATCAATGACAAAGGCTAGCCTGAAAGAAATTCAGAGAAATCACGAGCTGAAGTCATTGAGTGAAAGAAATGGCAGATGTAACTCTGTGTAGATAAATGCAAAGTGATGAACGTAAGAGAACAATAATCCCATCTGTGCATATAAAATGATGGATTCTGAGCTGTTTCTTTCAATTAGGAATTGGATTTTAGCACCCTGATGGATGGTGTGGTGAAAATATTGGCTCAATTCTCATTACTTCCCTCAAGAATATAATTCCTCTGAATTCTTCTGACAATTCCTTTGAAGACTTGGAAGTATCAAGACATTGTTTCTGGCTCCAGAAATCTCCAAACTGCAGTTTTCTGGATAGTGAAGGGGTGCTTGGGCTAAACAACATTACATTTGTCCTGAACGTGTAGTTCTTCTTGTGTGACATAGTCCGCTATCAGACAGCCTGGGCTGGCTTCTGAACATGAAAGGTCTTTGATCTGTTCAATGGTTATATCTGGATGTACATGAAAGAAAAAAAAAAGGTAAAGAAACAAAGTGCCCTGTCTTCTACTTTGTCCCTTCCCTTTGTGAAAAGTCCCTATATATCAAAGAAGAAGAAAAAACGCAAAATCTTTGGCTTGTTTAAGGAGAACAGATTGTACAGCTTCTTACGCCAATTCTTTTTTGCAGTGTTGCCAAACTGTGAGAACTATGGGAACAATGGAAAAGGCTGAGTCCAATGATTTTTCTCCTTTAAAATATACACTTCTGAAAGCTTGTAAGCATTCCTGCTTTGCTGGCTATACTGGCAAATGCTATCTTTAATGGATCGTGGATTAGTGTTTCATAAATTTAAGCTTAAAATTAAAACCTGAAAAGGTAATTTCTCCTATCTAACCCACAAGGGAACGGTGTTTTATTCAGCCTGCTGGAGCAGTCTTTTTGTGAAAGCATAGCTAATCTGAAATACAATAAGCTGTATTATTTCCCATTCCCTCTGCTAACCATTTTGTTAGGCTGTCCATCCTTTTACATTTCTTAGCAGGCTAAGAAAAAAGAATTTAATTGTATGAGGGAGATCATTAGCATACAATTGCTTCTCCCAAGGAAATAAATTATTTCTGTTCTTCCTGATCATTTCTTCAAGGCCCTTTCTCCTTTGTGTAACAAGCCTTGTGAACACGGTGGATTTGAGCTGCGGAGGTCCCAGCTCTCTTGGCCAGTGACCTTGGCTACGAGCAAGGTGTGTTTGCCCCCCATCCTCTGGGGACCAAGCAGCAACTCCTTGTGGTGTGGCAGTGTTAAGCAGGGAGTTTTTGCTAACATGGCAGAAGGTTCCTCTTCATCCTCAGCCAAGAAGGTATTCCAGGTCAGCTGGGGAAAATTCCCCTCGGAGAGAGGCACTGGCCTAACAGAAGTTTTGCCGTGGTAGGAAAACCCTGGTTTTCCATTAGGTTTCAGTGGTGCTTACCAAGTTCTCCGTGCTGTTGGCGTTTCTGTGAGACAGCTGATCTCTAGCTCCTCAGTTTATATTTTGTGTTTTGGCTGGAGGAATCACTGCAAATGAATTAATGGAGAGCTAAACATTTGTCTTCAGTATTTCCAAGTTTGCAGAGCAAAAGAATAAACCCAAGAAAGCCTGAGAATGGCTATAATTTATTGCTATTGTTATTATCTTTGCTTTCCAGACTCTGCAAACATTTGTCCTACCACAGGGACAACCTGTCCCTGCCTTCTCTGAGCTGCTCCGTGGGATTTATGAATTTCATTAGAATTGATCCCACTTTCAGGGGGATTTCTTGTTTCTGTGAACAAGCAGGAATGCTTTCCAAGCTACCCAGCAACACACTGTTTTATAGAAAGTGCTGTGAAGAGGCTTTTTTCCTGAAGATTTTACTGTTTCAGTTTTCCTCCATTTTCTCCATTTTTCTAGCTTCCTTTTTGTGTTTTCCTTTACCTGTCTCTGTCTCACAGAACACGAGAGAGGTAGCTTTTAAAATGCCTGTATATACTTAAAAGGCCTTACTTTTTCACAGAATTTTTTGCTATATTTCAAGAATTAATAGAATGAAAGGGAGTGAGAGAAAAGGTTGTCAAGTTTTGTTGCTGAAGCTGATTATACCTTAAGTTTGGGTAATTCGTTGCAGTCTAAGAAGGCTGAAATGGACACTTTTTTCTTAGTTGTTTTATTTTTCATCATGTACACACAGTTGATTTCAATGACTGAAAGGGTAATTATTTCTTTGTTTGCCAGGAACATTCGAATTGCTATGGTTTCCAAAGAAAATGTGCTTAGATTCCCCTAAAGTAAGTACACAATGGGCTGTTACAGCTACCGTTTTTATTGGAATTATTTTAAGCAAAAGTAATGCCCAGCAATTAACCCTTTGTGCTTGAGAATGCACATCGTAGTCTCAATCAATGGGCACTTAACAGAATAAAGGGACAGGATGAGAAATTTCAAGATTCACTTCTGAAAAGTGTCTAGTTGAACTACTGGGAACTTCAATAATAGTAATCTTTCAATAGCATATTGGATTTCTCAGATGGTTATCTCATGGATTACATCAATAAAACACTTTTTCTTTTCA
Organism: Pardalotus punctatus; assembly: GCA_013400915.1. Taxonomy (NCBI): domain Eukaryota; kingdom Metazoa; phylum Chordata; class Aves; order Passeriformes; family Pardalotidae; genus Pardalotus; species Pardalotus punctatus. The sequence goes on along the minus strand of VZTX01003600.1, from coordinate 1,165,372 downwards.
TACTCACTTCGAAAAATGTGGAGGTGAGGTTATAACCTGGAAGATTGAGATGCCACATGTGCTGCTGGAGACAATTCTATTGTAAGTGTAGACTTTCCTGACTTACAGCCTTGCCTGAAACCTGGCCAAATCACAGGCCTCCACCTAACTCTGCTAAAATCAATCCCCCCTCTTCATTTGCCCCACAGATCGTTTCTGTTCCCCTGAGGAAAGGGAGCCACTTGAACAAATACCTTTCAATTGTTGTTTTTCACTTGAAAAGAGATAAGCCTCAGATGTTTCAATCCAAAGCTGCAAATGGTTTTGAAAATTTCCGGGTGAGTGTTTTAGGTTACTTCAGCAGCTCTGAATTGGAGAATGTAGAAAACTGATGCTGAAATGCTGAGCTTCAAGGTTTTGAGGCAGGCAGAGAATCCTGTGCTCTACACAGAAATACATCTGACATTGATTAAGTGTTAAACCCAAGTTAACTTTAGATAATGGAGAGATTTCCATGATTGGTTTCATGGGGATGGATGCAATGTTTCCCTGTTTCTGGTACTGGTAAATAAGCAAGTACCTGAAAGGCAGCAGAATCTCCTGGAAAATTCATCTATCTTCAGTGTAGAAGTATCTTAATTAAAGGGATCCTAATTTTGAAATAAAAAGGTATTTTAAAAAGATGCTTTCCATTACATTTAAATCAAATTCCTAAGCCTGCAGAAATTTCTGGGTGGGCTTTTGTTTGGTTTTTTTAATGATTTTATGATGGAAGACCCTGTAAGGAGTCACCTCCCGGTGACTGTACCTGCACTGTTAGGTTCACAATGGATTTCTCTGTATTTGGTTAATTCTGCTGAATGCAGATGTAGAAAGAACCTCTCATTTTCCCTATTTACTGTATATCACTTGTGGTGTTGGTAGTTGTGTGTTCTTATTTCCGCTTAAATTTTCTAGAGCATGTTTTTACAGAGAAAGACTGAGTAAAGAAATACAAAGCTTGGTGGCTTGGCTGGAGTTTTCTGCATTGTGTACACACGTGTTTAATATATTGACATTTTCACATCTGGTGACTGTAGACTTTAGGACTATGTTTGCAGTGACACAATTTCTATTTTGATAAAAGAGCAATAAGTTTAATGAAAGGGAGGAGAAACAATGGGCAGGAAATGTGGTTGCTTTTGACAAGCATTTATCTTTTTAAGCTGAGCATATTTTCCTCTGTGCACCTCAGTGCCTCAGAAAGCTCTGCAGTGAAATCTGGTGCTGCTTTGACTGGTGAGGGAGAGAATGGGAACTGTATGTTCATGAGCCCTGTCAAAATTAAACTATTAAATGACTTGATTGAATGTAATACAATGAAAAAAAGTCTTTGAAAACCCTCTGTGCTAATAAGAGGCAGGAAAATAGTTAGGGTTCTATGCACTGAGTATTCCTGCCTCTTCGAATTTAACTAATTGTTGGCAAAATGTTTATTTGATCTCTGAGATTCTTCTGTGTTGAGATTTAAATAGTGAGGTTGTTCCTGCTAATGCTGTTTTCTTAAAAACCTGAAATTCTGCCTGAGAAACAAATCCCTTTTACAGATCAGATGCCTCTTGCACTTGACTGCATCAGTGATTCGGATAATTACTTTGATAGGGGATTTATTGTGTTTTAATGTAACTTACAGTTGGGGATTCTCTTCCCTTCACTTGGTAATTTATACAGTGTAGTTATGGTAGCTAATGTTGATTATCTGTCAGACAGGATCTTTGGTGATGCTGGTGAGAGTGGGTTAGGAGAGAGCTTTTGTAAGAGCATCTTGGGTTTCATGCTCCTCTGAGGGGATTCATTGTGCTTGATTCAGTTTGTGAATGTGTGAGCTTGTGTTGGGGGAAAAGATCAGGCAGAACAATGAGAAGTCCTGTGATTAGGGCTTTCCCCTGGACAGTAAGAGATCCAAAAGGTCAAAAGCCTGTAGTAAGGACTGGAGAGACGTGCAGCTGGATCCTAAATAATACTGCCTGCTCTTATTAGCTCTACTAGAGTGTACATGGTTCTCTAATTATGAAACTCGAGAAAAGGTCTTGGCCTTACATGGGAAATTCAGTTTGTGCAGAAAAGCACTGAAAATATTAAGACTTTCTCATCAGATCTAACACTCAGCACTCAGAAAATTGACTTGAATTGTAAGCAATAATAACTCCAGGCATAAAGGTGTGCAGGCAGGATATCAAGAAGATGGAGCCTGGCCATTTGTGCCTGGAAAGATAGAGGCTGGAGCCATGTGAATTAGAAAGGCATTCAAGAAACTCCAGGTCCTGCTTATCAGTGTCACTGTCCCTGCTCTGGAGATCAGGGCTTGGCAATCACTGTGAGGATCAGCAGTGGAGGCACACACATCATGCAGACAGAGAGAGCAGACAGGTGCTGAAGTACATGTGCAGGTCCTGTAGCTGTGTACCACATATGTCTTTGTGAAGAAGATAAAACCCACCAGGATCTCACCAAGGTCACTTATTGTAGAGTAAGAATTTTGAGGAAGAGGATCAGAAGAAATGTTCCTGATAAAGCCTTTGTTTGTCTCAGGTTTCTACCTGGGGTGAAGCAGATCAAAATGGGATGTGTTGGTGAAGCACAGAGATAGGGTGGTTCATGTGCTTGATGAGCAAGAGTCAGATTGCTCCTGGCATGTGTTTGTTGCCTGGCTTGTGTTTTACCAGACAGTCAGTGTTTTGTGTGTGTATTTACCTTAATTTCTACATTTTGGCTCATTTGCATTTTATCATCATGAACTGATAATAAAAATGAGGCTTTTCTGAATATTTTACCAAGTCTGAATTGCCCCCTCTCTTTGCCAACTTTCCTTTGCTATATTCCCCTTTTCCATCATCTTTAGATTATTTTCTAATTGTTTGGCTTTTATATTGCTATTGCTATTTTATCTTCTAATTTCTACTTTTATTTCTCATTAGATTTTGTCTGGTTTTCTATTATTACTTTCCCTCTTCTCATATAATCTTTTCCCTTTTAGACCCCTTCCTTTCTTTCAAAAGCAGCCTTAAAACCAATTCAGTGTAATTGGGATAATCCCAAAATGCATCACTATTCCTTCAGTGCTCTCAAAGTTATGGCTACTCTTCTCAAAGGAAAAAGGCTTCTCTAAGCAGCACTGGTGCTTAGAGGTGTTGGTGAGGATTCTTTTTTTTTTTTTTCCTTACAACTCTCATCAGAGCTTTGGATCTTACTGGCCATCACTTCTAGGTAGGAGAACGACAGCTATAGCAGTGCAGCTGAGCATGGCCTTCTGCAGAAAAGTTAAAATCTTGAGAATAGGTCATCCAGCAGTAACAGAACAGCTCAAAGACGCTCATGAGACCGGAATATTCTGAAGCAGCTCTGCAAGTGCCATGTTGTCTGTCATGTGTGCTATAAAGCCCTAGCACAAGAGAAAGGATTAAGCGACTGATTCATTCTGTCTGGGGCTGACACTTGCCAATATGAGAATCTGAATAATCTCTGTCATTAGGCTTTGCAAGATGTAGTTGATGGTTGTTGTAGACTCAATAATCTAAAGATATAAAGGAGAAGTAGCACAGAGTGAGTGTCCTTTATTAACCAAATGGGCAGAGTGGCAGTGACTTTTCTAACTGTGTCTGAGGCTCTAGTTTGATTTACTTTAGTAGGAATTTAGAGTACGTTACACCATGTTTG
>VZTX01003600.1:1072964-1161497 GCA_013400915.1 Pardalotus punctatus | reverse complement strand
TATATATGTATGAGATGCAGTGCTTTGATCCCCTTTGCAGTGTCATGCAAGAGCAGCCTTGCAGGACAGTGATCAGTGAGTGAGCATAACCAGTAAAAACAGGCAAGCCACTAATGGTTGCATCTAATCTTTGATTCTGCAAAGACCCCTGGAAAAGACAGATTAAGGTTTGTGATTTGTTTAGAGCTGGATAAACCAACTTAAACAAGACTTTAAATTAAACTACAAACTAACACAACCCCCCCCAAAAAAAACCCAAAAAAACCCCTTTCAGACAAAAGCCCAAATCAAACACCACAAAAAAACCCCAGCAAAGTAAGGAAGCAAACAACCTGCCCATGCCTAAAATGGGTAGAACTGACCATGAGTTGTCTCAGAACACTGTAGAAGTTCCATTTTTCATTCACCATTTATGTAGCTGCCTGCCTAGAGCGGAGTGGAAGCTATGAAACAGACTGACCCTCTGGAGAGAGGCAGAGAGTTGCACTTGTGTTTGAGAGATGGAAACCAAGGGACTTTCTGACAAACTAATTCAGTAAAGTACTTGAAGGTGTAGGAAGACCAGAGAGATGCCCCAATAAAGCCATCCTACCACTGCTGCTCATCAGGCACTCATCTTGTCTCTGTGATCAATGTTTTCTGCTGGGAGGTCACTGCATTTAGACACTTTTCTTTCCATGCATGGCTTTTTGAGCAGCAGCCTCTTAACCATGCTGGGTAGCTAAGAAAAGTCACTTTAAATGAGCTGCTCTGGGCCTGAGGTATGAAAATAACTCACAGTGTCTCACAAGTAGATGCATCCAGTTTGTAGATAGTATGAAACTCATTATGGGCTGGCAGGAAGGCTAACTTTCATTTCCCCTCTCTATGGATTAATCTCTGTGTGAAGACTCACCAGTTTCTACGTGGGGTTTTTTTTGGGATCTGGAGCTTCCTACGCAAAATGCTCTAATTGTATTTTATGAAATAATAAGTTTTCACCTTGAAACCAACAAATTCAGAAAAAAAGCAGCCCAAGTGTATATTTTGAGTTGACAAGATAGCTGATTGTTTAATCTCCCAGGAGTCCATGTGCTATTAAAGAACTTGTGTTTTGCTGTTCTTCTTTCAATTACAGAAATAATTCTCTCTCCCAGGCACAGAGTTTGAATCTTTTCCAGAGGTTTTTAATGACTTGAAGGCTGACAGAAATTATTTAACATTTTAGAGTCTCTTTCCAAAGCCAAGAAGATCTTTTAAGAGCCCGTAATAATTTTTATGGTCATGCTATATTGCCTCTTGATTGAAAAATACTCTGGAAATGGAAGATGTAGAAAAGGAAGATGTAGGTAGCAAAGGAGACATAATTTTTTGTATTTTCTTTGATTATAGAAGGGCTCTTACACTTTGGTACCTGGATAATTGAAAGATAATGGAACTGTGGGGAGGAGGAAGATCAGGACAAAGCCTACAGCAGCAGCCTGTGAATGTCAGTGAATAGAAACTGTTCTTTCCTTGCTTTCTATATTTATATTGACATGTAGGCTGGAACTTTGCCCTTACAAAATGTATTGTGATATATGTAGCTACCCGTTGTTTTTTGCAGGGACTTTGGGGCTTTTTTTGGCGCTTCTGTGCAGAGGTTTTAGAACAAGAAAGAGTTCTTATGTTTAAGTCCTGATCACTGTGAAACAGCAAGGAAATAGGATGTAAAGTACTGGGGTGAGGTGGTGTGCCTGCCCTGATCCAGAGGAGGTCTAGGTTGTAATACCTAAAGGAGGCCTTTTCTCTGGAGATTTGATGGTGGCACCTTTCTTGTCTGTCTCAGGCTCATGGCCTTGACTGTCCCCAACATCAGTCTTAGCTGGTTGATCTATTTTGATGTCACCACACTCTCCTGACTTTCCTACTGCCTTTCTTCCAGAGGTCTCAGTTTGATTAGGATGGGAGTTGAGCTTGAGCTGGTGTTGAGGAAGTATATTCTACCAGCTTGGGTGGCATTTTTGTAGTTCCAAAGCTGTCTGCAGAAGAGAGTGGATTTTCGCACATCTTGAACATTTCTGCGTCTTGTATTATTTTATAATCTCATTAAATGAAATATGGTAAGAAATAACTTTGGGTGGCGAGCTCTACCAAATGGTAGATACTTTGTTGGTATAGAGATTTATTCCATAAAACATTGTTCTGTGTGGGTTTTTTCTGATGATATGAGTGGAAGGATACTGAGTGCTTCATCTGCTTTTATTACTAGAATTTAAGTTTTATTCTGAGATATCAAGGAATCTTACCCCAAAGTGTAAAATTCTGGATATGACACTTGCAATATGGAGATGTTTTTCAGGACTGATTTTGTGTATGCTCAGGAAAATGCTGGCAACAAAAAACCTTGCTTTGAGACAAAACCATCAGAGGCCGTTTGTATGCTTATAGAATTTTGTCTTCTGTTTGCTTTTTTTTTCCCCCCAGTTTTGATAGTGGAGAATTGTATCAACCTTTTAGACAGCTACCAAAAGGGAAAAAAAAAAAAGAAAAGCCTGAGCTGTAACATTTAAAAAGTATTGCCAGGGAAATGTCTTAATTTTCTTACCTCAGTGAGTATCATGGTACTTTGCTTTCCCCTTATTGTCTCAGTGATGCTTAGAATAATAAATAATCATTATACTTTGCTCTTACACAGTGCTTTTGTCCATAGATCTTGGAGGAGGTTATAGGAAAGAGGTTGATGTTATTGCCCTGTTTCAAGATGGAGAAACACAGAGGTGAATTGAGTTTCTGAAGGTTATCTAATGTGAGAGAGCTGACAGAGAAATTTCTGTCAGTGTCATTTTTCATTAGAAAAAGCTGATTCACTGAAACTGAAACCTTTCATGGAAATTCATTAGTGTCCAGGAAATTCCGCATCTCCAGAAGCCGATGGAAATGTCACATGCTATAACAAAGGAGTAGCTAGAAGCCTGGTGGCAAGGGCATCTGGTGTGGACAGGGGAGACCTAGGTTTCACTTTTAGAACTGTAGAGAAAAAGGGATTTGAATCTGTCTCTCTCAAGGGAATATCCCTGTTTGTAGATGTGCAATGTTGCTTAGTCATCCCCTATCAGACATAGCATGGCCTTTCTCAGACAGAAAGCTCAATGAACAGTGGGTCTGCTGAAGGGTTTCAGTCTTCTAAACTTGATTTTGATCGTTGATTCTTGGTGGGGATTGGATTTTCTGTGTGTTAAAGAGTGAGTGGATTTTAAAGTTTGCATATCTTTAGTATGTGGGGGAAAAAATTCAGCTAAAAAATTTACAGCCAAGAAAATGCTCTTCTATGTGGCTGCCTTTTTCATAAAACTCTTTGAGGGTGTTTATGTTTCTAATTTGGTAATAGAAAGTTTTGGACATATTCTAAGGTCATGTGTGATATTTTCCTCAAGAACTCCAGGCAGAGTCATCAGAAGGTATTGATTTTACCATGACTCTTCAGGAAACTGGAAACAACAACCAACCCCGTGTTCCACTTTTCAGTCCACTAACTCCACTGATGATCTTGGGCAAGGGATCACATTTACATGCAGAGCGGGTGTTGGCTTTTTGCCACGGAAAAGCTGAAAATGAAAATCCAGACCTCTCAGGTTGTGTATTTCACAGGGCAAATTCAGTCAGACTTGAAAATACAAAGTTCAGCCTGAATGTAAAGTCACTGTTGCATTTCATGTATGTAAGCCTGAAGACATGAGGATCTGTTTTGCTCAGAAATGCTGGAGCAGCCATTGAGCTTTGGGATAGACAGCTGGAGGCAGCTTGACTTGGCAAAGAACAACAAGATAAATAAAAAATAGCAACTTATTTTCAATAATTTAGATTGAAATACTGAAAAAGGGCTTTATTTTTGTGCAAGTCTTTTGAAGAAGTTTTGGCAGTCTCACATAAGAGAATTCTTCTCCAAGAACTTTTAGCAACAGGTGCCCATCACAGGAAAGTGCTGCTGACCCCTCTCTGCCTTTTAAGAGATCCTTGCTATTACCTAAGTCAGTAATAAACTTCCCAAGATTCATAGTCAGTATAACAGCCTCCCTGACTGTGACTGTGAACCTCATTATAACTTTTTTCCCCATACTGAAAGTCCACCTCTTCTTCATCTTTGTCTTATATTCATAAATCAGTTCCTGTCATGGGAGAGTATTACACAAATTTAAAAAAAAAAATAATAATAATTGTGCAGCTGCATTAATCAAAAGAGTAGTGTGCTGAAGGAAATGTCAGGCCTATTAGCTTGTCAGCCATCAGTGGCAGAAAAGCTGCTTTCAGCTAGTTGGTATTGTTTCTTTGACACTAATTAACAGACTTGCTACCTTTAAAAATATGATAAAAGGGAGGGGGGGAAGGCCCCAAGATGTGTGTTGCTGTAGTGGGAGTGGAAAAACAGGTCTGGCACATGTCAGGATCTTTAAGCACCTTTGTCTTTAAGATGGCTGTCCTGTGTATTTTTTGTTTACAGTGTCTGTGATTCCTAGGAAGTCAAAATCTTGAGCAGGTAGTCAGAGAGGTGTCATGTTTTGTTCAAAGAGGAGTTTGGGGCTGCCTGGCCAGATGGGGACAGCAGCAAGCGTTCTCCTTGCTGGGTCAGCCAGCGGTAGCACCTGCCTGTGCTGTCCGAGGGGACACAGGGCCACAGGGTGGCCTCAGCTGTGCCCAAGCAGCACATATGAGAATGGTCTTTGATTCATGTCCTCTCCCAGGCTCAACCCTGTGTGAATGGTCTGCACAGTGCACGCAAAATGCTGGCTGTAATCAGCTCCTATAGCAGGCTAGAAACCTTTCTGTGGTCCTGGCTATCCTCTACACTCACTATTGTCAGAAAATACCTGACAGGAAGGCAAACTTTCCACCCTTTATCCACCCTTGCAGTGGTTCATTCTCAAAGCAGCTGGGAGACACAATCCTGCATGGCTTTCTGAGCCCTGTGAGGAAAAAGAAATTCATGAGCTGTTTGGGTTTAGTGAGTTATTAAGGAAGCTAGTCCACTGAGCACCTCATCCATCATGGCGCTCTTCCCTCAGCCACTATTTAAATAAGATATCCACACAGTATCCCAGTTCTTCATCCAGTAATTCTATCACAGCAAAGCAAAAGAGATGCTTGGTGCTTCACTTGGCTGTGAGAAAAGGCAGTGGCTGTAACAAACCACAGCTGAACAGGATCATGTGCTAACAAACAAAACAGCTCTTTCCCAGAAGAGGTGATAGATGAGAAAAAGCCAAGGGTATCACTGAGTGGACTTTGGGGGGACTTAGAATCAGAATTAGGAATGTACTTAGGAAAGATAATTACAAAATACTTTTACCACTCCTTTTGTGGCCATTCAGAGGTCTCTCGTAATCCATGCCTCATTTTCCAGAAACTCTGGCGTTTTCAACATAAGAGCAAATGGGTTCCAGAAGGAAAGCAAGGTGTTTTTGGTTCTCTTTCACAGAGATACGTACACACACACATGGAAACTAATACTTCAAAGTGAGGCAAATAATTTTAACAGTGAGAAAGTCACAATGAAATTATTTTGCCTCAGTTAGGACATTCAGTTATTTAAATATTCCTTCAGAGTGAGGAGTAACATTTTTGTTCATGATTACTGCTTATTTTTTAGATGTTGTAGATTCCCATGGGATTACTTCAAGTTAAGCACATATTTAATTGCTTTTGCTGGATAAGGATATTCTCAACCCTGCAGCAGCACCCGAGCTATTGCACGTACATAATGGCTGTCACATTTTCCTATGAGGTTACTGCCTTTATTCTTCATTCTGACAACTCATAAACCACCCACAAGAAGTTTCTACCATTAAGTTCCCTGTTTTTCTGATACATCTCAGGGTGGAAATAGTTAAAGCTACATTATGCATTACATACCTTGCAGTCTCTGTATAGCTAATTACCAGTTGAAGTTCAATGGGAAGTGAATCAAAATATTTTTTACGAGTTCCTAATAAAGGAAGCTACATGTTGATACACATTTAATGCTATTTAGCATTTTTGGTAAAGATTGTACCTTTTCAGAGTGTATTGAAAGGAATCCTTCCCACGTTTTGGTGGTCTTTATGTGCCAGGCATTGTAGAAGGTACTGAAAATGTGACTGTGCTGACAGTTTTTCATTGCCTCTGCTCCTGAGAACTCCATACTGCTCGTAAAAAATGTTTCACCTCCGGGGCTGGCAATTTGGCACTTCTAGCTAGTTATTTTCAAATGGGCTTTTTATGCAAATAGACTGGGTTTGATTGAATTCAAGTATAAAAAACCAGGAAAAGCTTCAAAACCCAAAATGTTTCATAAGAAGATACTGAAATAGTTTGATTTAAGGGACATAATTTAAGAAGCCAGCCTTTCTCCTCTGCCTGGTTCCTCAGTGGGGATAAAGAGCTTTATCAAAAGTGATGCTCTGAGGGCCTGGTTATGGGTCCTGCCCTGAACTACCCTCCAGGAGAACTCCTTTCTTTCCTTTAGCTGCATGGATATTAATGTCTTCACAGAAGCTACCTTTTGGCATTGTAAATCCAAGGCAGCAGGAATACCTCCCAGGGGTGGTAAATAAAGTTGGGCAGATAGGGCTGCTTGCCTGAAAATAGAGAGAAAATGAATGTCCACATCTGTTTCTGCCATGCACCTGGGCTTAAAGGGATGCTGTGTGGAAGTAATCAGTGGTGTTATATTTAACACAGGCTGCTTTGGTAGCCTTCTCAAAAATCATGCAGATCGTGAGTTACCTTAAAACAAACACACAAAAAGGGGTATGTGAACTTTGTTCTAGATATCAAAATGAGAAAATAGAGCTGGCATAACTCATTTAGCTCCGTATGGAGCATTCCAAGTGACCTTTCATTTTGGACACTTGCAAAAAAAAAAGAGTGGATTTATTGGAAGTTTTTCCACCTATGCAGCACCTGGAAATGTAGAGTGTTCCCTCTTGAGTAGGCTGGGCCAAAGAACAGTCTCCAAATTCCCCTTAGGCCCCTGATGCAAGCTCCAGCTTGGGATCAGGCAGGGGCTGTATTTGAAGCGGGAAGAGTTTGTGTGTGAGCAGGAAACATGCACCTTGTCAGGAACACCTAAATGAGTCTTGTGTAGAAGGTGGTGGAATAAGCATTGCCATATTTATCTCCTGAAATTAATGTATTTTTCTTAGCTTAATGGCTGCTACAGTTTTAATTTCCACTCAGCAGGAGGCTTTTATAGTGTCTGTCTCCAAACTGCAAAGGGAAGCTTGTGTCCCGCTGCAAGGAGCAGCATGGGACTAAAGTAGATAGGTGATATCACAATAAAAATAGTCCTGTGACCTTTGATGTGTACACAGAAAATGGCTGTAATTTGGGGATGTTTTATTCTGGACAGTGGCTGCTCCCATTGTCCAGTAAATGCTGAATCAGGTGCTGCAAGTTGTCCAGTGAGTGCTGCTCGTGATTGCTGACAGTGTTTGGGAGTGCGATCCAATCAATGCTGCGCTTCCAGCTCCGCAGCTGCAGCCAAGTTCTCTTAGGGTCAGTTTTGTGACGGCCAGAGCATCGAGCCCCAGTGGCAGAACAGCAGGTTTGGCAGCTTCTCCTGCTCCTGTCTCAGCAGGGGATTAACTGATGACCCAGTGTCCTGTTCTGTAGCTCTGCCTTCTCAGGTGGATGAATGCTGATTCCTGGTAATCCTTGGTGAGCCTGCTGGGAGTGCAGGTTAGCCTTTTGCTCTCGAGAGTGATTTAAGATTTTCCTCAAGTACACTGAGTCAAATCCATTGGCCATGACTGAAGTCAACTGTTTGGGATAATCCATTAAAATAAAACCAATCAGCCCCACATCCCAGGGAGTTCTTGAGTTGCTGCCCATGCTAACATATATCTCCTATAATGGGTGTCATTTCAGCAAAAAGGCAGAGAAAACCTTTAGCTCACTGCTGTATGAAATTAAGGGGCAGATAAGCCACTTTCTTTCAGAGCAGTTCCGAAGTATCTCTGTGTTGTAAATTATGACTTAACATTTTGGTGGCAAAAATAATGTTTCCGTGTTTTTTTTATTTGTCAGCCTTGCAGCTTCAGCCCAGCTGTGGCTGAGTGAACTGGAGTCTGCTTGCAGGTAGCTCCCACACTCCCTAACTATTTGTCCTCTTCATTGAGAATCATTAACTATTTCCTTGTCTTTACTGTTGCGGAGACTGCACAGACTCGGAGTTTCAGAAAACTCAGAGAGTTTTCAGGGCTGGCAATTAGGAAAAACATTTTTTCTTTACTTCTAATTGAGTAAGGTCGATTTGGAAGGCAGGGAAAGTAAATGCATCCCTGCCATTTCACAAGGTCACCCCAGAAAGCCTAATCATATTTTAATATGGAGCACTGCCTTTGGAGGGTAGCAGGCAGTATTTTATGGTAAAGTAAAGGGCAATCCCCTTTCCTCAATGGCTTTGACTTTAAAAAAAAATCAATGAATGAATGCTTTCATGAAGCCAAGAAATGAAAGAAAAGTAAATAGTAAAAGTTCTCCATACCAATAATCTGTATTCCTTTCCCTTTCAAGGTAAGGAAGAATGCCTGTGAAAGTAACATTTGCTCTCTCTCACAGGTGTTGTGTTGGAATGAGAGCAGCTTTGTGAAAGTCTGTGTTTTGTTCCAGAGTGCTAAACGGATTGGCAAAGGATAAATCAATGACAAGTTCTCATATACAACTGGCATAAATGTATCCAGCACTTAAGCAGTTTATCTATAATTCTAATGGATTGCATTACTGGTGAATTAAAGCTTGGCCACTGCCAAGATTTCAGTGGTGACTTTGGCTCTCTGAGTGCCAAGGAGAGCAGTGGAAGCAGGGAATGAAATTCAGATACAGGCTGTTATTGAAAACTGTGCAGAGCAGAAGAGGAACAAGGAGTAGATTTACACTAGCGTTCCTGTTATAAAAGGTGTATTCTAGAGATCTCCTACTAGTTAGAAACATCAGAATATGAATAAATCTCACAAAATGTCATGTCTCCCTTGGATAAAGCTGGGGATAAGCAGCTAATTTTTAAAATCTTAAAGTGCTGAAGAGGAGTTGTAAGGAAGGTAAGATATTTGCTGATATGCTTCAGCTTTGTCCTGCAGAGACCATATTTTAATTCTTTCAGGGTAAAGCACAGCAGTTTTTGTTTTCAGAGACATCTAATAATTTGAGTTTACTTTAGCTCAGAGTGCCAATTCAGAGTGCTCTGATGGAGCATGTCCTGAAGGCATTCTAAACATGAGTTCCTTTTAAGGCATACATCTTTCCAACCTGCCTTATCCCCCATTTCTGCTACTTAGAAAAATGAGCTCTGTCTGCTTATCGGTGCTCATCCCCCAGTTCTCAGCAGATCCATGAGGCAGGTAGTGATTTGGTGTCATCTCTTTGTTTACACTGGAAAACTGCTTTCATTAAGCTTTTCTGAAGTCTTAATCTGAGGAACGAAGCAGCAGCTCAGTTGTTCCAGTTGTTTTTAATGACAGGAGATATATTCCCTGGGAGAGTTGCTCAGATGATGTCCAGGTGGGGTTGGCCACCTGATGCTCTTATCTTAATGAACCTTGATGAACCTGAACCGTTCTTCAGAACAAGCGACTCTCCATTCTGAGCCAGCACTGTGAGGAAAGGCTCTTCTCAATTACCGTGTGTGTGCACACACTGGAGCACCCAGTGCTCAGCTGCACAGCGATAACCTGCATGCTGCCATTAATAAAATCTCTGCTGGGTTGCTGTCACACATGGACACGACTCTCAAACAAGGCTTTTTTCCTTCTCTATGTTGCCAGCCTCATGCTCTCATCAGTCAGTCTCTGCTGGGAGTGAAAAGATTTCAAAAGAGTTTTCATCTCCAACTTCTTACAGAATAAAGAGAGCACTGTATGTGTGAAAATCCATATGAACGACTGGGGCCACTGGAAGAAACAAATACTTGTGAAATTAGAAGTCTTTGAGAAAGGGAACAATTGGCTTACAGCACATTGCAAAGAATTGTGCCTTTCAAGAAATAGAGGGACTTCTATTATGTTGCAGAGCATTTCTGTCTGTCCTGAATGGTGCCAATGGTGTGCCCTTCCCCTGGGCTTGTCATTTGAACACAGCACTGAACCCCTTCTGACATTTTGCTTATCAGCAGGACACACTCAAAGTTTTGTTTCAAAAGTGGATGGGAGTTGTAGGCCTTTACAGCCAAACATTTTGACTCAGAGGAAGCAACAGTAATGCCTCTCTACCGGAGATACAAGACTTCCTTTTATTTAGATTTCAGTTGTGATTTTCATGGGGTTTGTCTCAATTTTATTTCCCCACAACTTCGATTTGGTAAGTAGAGACAATTAGCAAATAGCATTAAAAACTGTTAAAGCATTAATGTATTTGCCTTCTTTGCCAAATTTGTTTCACAGTCAAACAGAAGGGCCATCTGTGTAAGGAAAAGAAATGGCTAGGGTTAAACCTTGGGATCGTGATTTTAAACAAATCTTGACTGATTTTCAAAGTCAATCAAGTCCTTTTATGCCTTTTGCATTTTCTTTGGTGGACATCTTCAGTGAGTGTGTTCTTTTTGAAGTTATCGAGCATTCTAGTTGTCAGATGTCTCTCCTGAAATGCCTACTAAGTATTTCTGTAGATCTGGGGGTTTCTTAACAGTGTCCTAGACCTTGGATGCCTTTCCTTATGTAAAGTAACCTGAAGCACTGATCCTGAAGGAACAATCTATATAGATTAATGGATTTTCTGAGTACCTACATGGTGTTCAATTATGGATTAGCATTAGCTGATGGACACATTGAAGTGTTATGTTGTGATTTGGCCAGTTTTGTGTGGTTCTGTATTTTCCCCTGTCAATAGGAATGCCAATAACAGTAATTTAAAAAGACAAAAGTGAATTATTTTTTCTAGAGGGTACATAAACATTCTGTAGGTAATGAGTTCCCTCAACATAAAAATAAATATTAAATTAGCACCCTGTCACTTATATGAGTGCAGACTTTGATGTAATAATTTATTCATTTCTTGGCTCACAGTTCGAGTCACTTAAAGTATCATTGATGGACTTTCTGCTAGAGCTTCTGCCTTTTACCCTTCCTCCTGTTTGCTCTGAGCTCCTATCTGGGGTGATACCAGCAGAGATGTTCCCTTGGCACAGGTGCAAAGGTTTTTCAAGAATGCTTTTGACTGCCAAGTTTTTATCTTGTTCCTTTACTGCAGTACCTTTATTTTCACTCTAGGATAGCAGTTCAGGCTGCCCAGCCCACCAGTAGGTGCAGCTGCTGCTGTGTGCTCCTTTCTCTGCCCACTATCAGAACAGGGCCTGTGAAACTGTAGAATGTTCTGTTCCCTCAGACACACTGGAAAATCCCACTGACGTAAAAGCACTTTTCCTCTGATTTCTATTTGGAGAAATATCTGGAAGTCTTTGAATTTTCTTTGATTGATCTTCTCATTAGCCCTAATTTTCTTTCCATTACATTGGTCAAGAGGATTGATCTTCATTCAAGAAGTGTCTCTGTAATATTGTTCCTTTGAACATGGAATATGCAGCAGTGCATGTTCATTGAGTACTATACAATTTCTGTATTCTATATATGGATTATAAATAATTGTGCTGTTGTTCTGTGCACTCATAGAGGCTAAAATGGGTATGATTATGAGCTGTGGATTTAAAAAATTTATATATAAAAATACTCAGTGAAGAAAACTTGGATGTGCAGCTGCATGAAAATCTACCTTCTGTCCATTATTTGTGGAAAGACAGTAGTGATCATCTTATAATGCACATATGTAACACCCAATGACTTTGTCTGGAGCTCAGCACTTTGCAATAATCAGCCCCATGTTTCATGATAATTATGCCCTTGAGGCTTTCTCATCTCAATTTTTCTGTAACTAATATAATCCAGACTATATTATCCTATTAGGAGGCTCATTTTTTTCCTCCAACAAGCAGCATGCACCTGTCTGCTTACCATGAGGGAAGCAGTGGCAGTGTTCTTGCTCTATTGTTTCAGCCTTAAAAGAGATAATTTAGGCTGTAAACAGGGAAGATTGAGCTTGTTGAGTTAAAATGAGCACATTAATTCTTGAACAGAGCCCTGCTTTATGTTTTTCCCCTTCATTACTCATTTTCCATATCTTGGCTATCTCTGCAGCGGATGGGGAGGGAGGCTGCCTCAGAGTACAATTTGGAGCATCTCTCTCAGGCCCCTGCTTGGAATAAACAGGCTGTTCCTTTGCACCAGCTGGGGAACACAACCCCAGAGCTCAGTGGTGACATCTCCACTTGGGCACGTCAGCTCCTTGGCATGCTCAGGGTAGAGGGGAGAGAGAACAGTGAAGAGGAGCTGCTATGATTTAAAAAGTGCTCCGACATTACAATAAGTAATGAATTGCCAGTCAGGCAGAATGCCAGGTTTGAGCTGATGGGAACTCTCATCACAAGTAGATATAAATGCAGCTGTGTTGTCAAAACTTGGAGGTGTCACACAGCCTTTTGAACAAGGAGTAGTGTGTTACAACAAAGCAGTTCTTTTTCCTCTTCTTTCCCACCTCCAAGATTACATCCTTTCTACTCCTTTGGAGCCAGGCAGCTTGAAACATTCTGCACTATTTCCATCTACATTATACCAAGTTAAACTTGAAAAGAGAATGATGCTTGGGAAGTCAGAATTTAGACTATTGAAAAAGTTGAAAGACAGAAGCATTAATTTTAGCTAACATGATGTGCATCCTGGAAATGGTCAGGTTTTCACAGAGGTACTCTGAAAACACGTATTTTTCAGGTGTCTGAATAGCCAGAGAAGCCACTGGAAGCCCAGTGTCAGGTTGACAGATGACTTGCCAATTAACAGCATAATTTAATGAACTGCTGTATTATCTGCATTTCTTCTTCATCTTTTTATGTGAAATGCTTAAGCAATCCTGATTTTTGGGCTTTGGATGTTTCTGTTAAACAGGGCACAGGCTGCTCAGATAAACCGATGACTGAGGGACTGAAACACCGCTATTGAAAACTGTCTGCTTGCACTGGCCATCTGCTCTCTAGCTCTGTGTATGAAAACTTAATGTAGAGATAGGGCTGCTGCCTGAGGCAAAGAACTTTTGAAACAGGTTTGGATGTTTTCACTTTGCAAATTGTTGACAGAAATCTTTCAATACCTTTGGAGCATGGATGGAGTTTGAGTTTGTTCTTTGTATAATTTAAACACATTTGGGCTGCAGCTTATAGCCAGCATTACGTGGTGGTTTTTTTGGTCAACAATGACCAGGTTTTTAAAGATTTCATCCTTCACAAGCAGCGCTAAAAGAACACAGATACTGTTTTCCCTGCTTGCTGAGGTGGGAAATTTACAGCCAGGCTGTTACCTTGTGAGTTGGGCACCTGGTGTTGAGGTTAACACCTGAGAATCTGTTTCTCTGCACAGTCTTAAGAAGTGGTCTTGAATTTCTTTTTTCCCCCTTCTCTTTTCTCACAGGTCAGCGCCCCAGTGCTGCAGAGAAAGCTGCCCTGGATTATGCCTGTTGATCAAGTTTGTTACCTTGGCTTGACTTTACAAACCAGAGTTGTATGTCCATGGCATCCCTCACATGACATTCCAGGTGAGTGTTCTTGGGATTTGAGAATAATTGTGATGCATCTAACAGGAGTTCAGATAAAAACCTCCTGAGTGGAATAGCTGGTTTTGAAGTTTGTTGTTTCCAAATAGACTTCATCTTCCTCAAATTTACCTCTACACTATGTTTAGCAAAAGCATGTGTACCACAGAAAGTTTCAAGCTAAGGTTAATGAGAGCCTCATAAAAACTTATGCATCAGCTCCCGAACAGAAAATTTCACCTTCAGAGTCCAGGATCAAAAGCGCCATAGAAACCATTGCTCTGATGTCTCTATTGAAAAGACAGTATCGTTAGTACATTTTTCTAAGTGCTATTTCTCTCTAGTGTGCATTACCATTAAAACTTCCAGTACTAAAATCTATATTACTTTCCTTTTGAAATGAGGTTTCCCTCAGTGCCATCCCTGGTTGCTTGAACTGTGAATGATTGGCTCTGCATGGAGCATTTTGTAACCCTCCTCACGGAGAGAGTCACATAAAAATAAGCATTACCATCAGGCCTGTTTTGCATACTGTAGCTGTGTGTAATTCCTGAGCCTGGGATTCACCACTCCGCTGACCCTGACTACCCCAGTGTGCTGTGGGCAAGTTTTGTGACAGTTTAAACAAATGTAGTGTCCAAGGATTGCAAAGATTGCAGTTGTTATTTCTGTTATGCAACACAGAAGAATAGGAAACGACTTTATAATATACACACTGTTTTTAGAGTGTGTCCTTTTTTGAAGGACAATCACTTAAGGGCCGGTCCGTATGAAGTTATTAACTCATCATTTTCAGATTATTCTCTATGGATCCCTGTTGGTCTATTAGCTGCTTCTAAGAGAACTGAGAAAGGTAATTAAGAAAGGCAAGAATATTATTATTATTATGCTGACATTGGGGAATCCGAAGGGAAATGTTTAAGGGTCTGCAAATAAGCAGAGAGGAAAAAAAAAGCTGAAACCCACTGAAAAGAGAATTTCTAGGGAATACATGGGCATACCCTGTATTTTTCAGGTCATTCTAAAAGAAAATGTTTCATCTGCCTCAGCAGATTTCAAATTTTGTAATCCCATCATAGCTTGGGGGCATCTTAAGGGTAGATGTTGTAAAAGGTTATATAAACATGTATATTCCTGGCAGAAAATAACACTGAAAATAAATGACTGAAATATTGGCCTGGTAACTTTTATAGGCTTTTGTGAATAAGGAAAACTGCTTTTTTTTAGTAATGCTTTTTATAAATGTTCTGCAAAGCACAAAAAGGTGCTTGGTATGTCGGTGGCAAGGATGCATAAGGGGAAGAAAGAAAGTGTCATATGCTCATCTGACACAAATCTGCTCTGCTTTAATGGGGCTTTTTAGTGAAGTGTGCCCATATGCCCCAGCAGGACTTAACCACAAGGTCTTAAACAGCAACTGGAAATTTTTGATTTCTGTTTGTGTCTTCAGAATGTCCAGAAAGAACAGGTCTTAGAGAAAACTTGGTTACTTCATGTACTGGAGTAGGCAACAGGAAAGTATCAAAGCACTGCTGACCTTGGTTGAGATCCATGGTGCTGTCTGGGCCCAAAGCGGGTTAGGTGTGAAGATGTGTAACTCTGGCAGTGGGATTCCCAGGGATTCCTGAGAACAACCCTGTTATTTCTATGGATAATTTCATAAGGATCTCTGCAGTCAGTGTGTCCTGTGCACATTCCTGTGTGCAGGTGGAAACAGCACAGCTGTGGTTGCTCCCTGTTCAGCACTCTCGAGTTAACGAGTGACAGAAATGGCCTGGACTTCTCCAAATCAGCATCTGTCTGGCTCCTCTGTGGCCTTGGGAAAAATGCAGGTGGGAGTACAGTACACACAGGAACCATCTGTTTCCAGATTTACAAAGGACTCCCTCCTCCCCACATTGAAACTCCTTTTGTTCTAGGGAGGCTGAGGAGTTTGTGTAGCCCCAGAGTGTGCTTTGCTGGTGCAGCTGAACCCTCCTCAGCTTTGTCCTCTCCGTGTTTGCTGTTCTGCACAGGGAAAATTTACCAAGAATCTTGGCTGGGGCTGAGAGTAGCTCCTCTGACTTGGAAAATGCCTCTGAATAAATTACCTACTGTGAAAGAACAGTGCATATTCTGCCCAAGAGCCAGAATAGTGAGACAATAAAGGATGTTCTTAGAATAGTTCTTAGGAGCCTGGTCTCCCTGAAAGAAAATGAGGCTTCTGGAGGGTGATAGAGAGAATCCATTTTAAGAACCTGCTTCTCTTCAATGACTGTACATGGAGGAAGTATCAAACTGGGAATGTCTAAAGTTAAATGGTGTGAACACCTATTGGTGAGTAGCTTTCAGGGTGCAGAGCAGCACAGGGACAGCGTGGTGGCTGTGGCTGCAGCCAGGAGCCGTGCCTGGGTTGAGAGAAGCTGCACACATAGATGATGCTGCATGCAAATCCAGACAAAAAACAGTGTTTTCCACCTAGACAGCAGTTACAAGGGTAGTTATTCCCTTTTTTTGATAACTTTTGGATGATTATCATCTCTTCTTGTTCTCTTCTGAGAGCAAGAGCATTCCCACAAGCTCAACATTTCTTCTACTGCATGGGCAATGTGAAAAGGCTTTAAAATTTCATTTGTTTCTCTCTGTTGTTGTTACAACATTTGTATAGCTGGATTCAATCTTGTTTCCATGCTGAATGTGTATGTGGGTTTCTATTAAAAAAAACCAAGAAATGTTCTGAGGAATGCAAGCACTTCTGGTGAAATTCATATCATTTTTATACAGGAAACAAGATTAGATGTTCATAGGAGCATCTTTAGGCCCTGCAGCCAACAGATACATAGGATTATCACCACATCCCTGCAAATAAATAGTTCATTTTTTGAGACAAAGCAAAACTCACTGATACTGAAAACTAAATTAAGATGCTGACAACAAGATCTTTATTTTGGGCTGATTAAAAGCCTGCCTCATAGAAAGCTGGCTATTGCCAAATGTCATGGGAATGAGGGACTTAAACATGTCACTGAAGTGTGTACTGCAAGTTCCTTCATGATGAAGTCTCAGATAAATTGGAAACATCTCAAATTTACATCTTGGGGAAGCCAAACAAATTTCAGATGGAAATGAATGGAAATTAATTCAGGGTGTAGACTTAAACCCAGCCTCTAGGGGCACAGTAATTGTGCCTTTTAGGAAATGGCCTCCTGCTCTTTGCATTTTAACTGTCTGTAATTACTTTGTGGTTTGTTGGTTGTGGAGGAGCTCAACAAGCTGGGAATTGGCAGATTCAGTGTTGCTTTTATTTACAGTGCTTTTGCCAAGTTATTAAGTCAGCTATAAGAGGTTTTGTCCTGACAAAACTAATCCCTCAGTATGGCCAGACACCACAATTTCCTTTTAACTTTGTGCTACCATTTTAAACTGTTTTGGCCAAGCTTTGGATTGGCATGACTTGTCAGAAAACCACCAAAATCAGTATGGATAAGCCAGGTTTTCTCTCCTCCATCCGTGTCATATTTTGTCTTGTCTCACAATGAGCTGTGCAAAGCTGATTATGTCTGGGGCATTCTGTGGCCCTGGCTGACTTAAGTTGCTCCAATGAGGGTATTCTTGTACTGCCAAAGGGACAGTGGTAGAAATTCAGTCCTGCAGGAGGCATGGAGAAAGCCAGGTAGCCCCAGGAGGTTTCAGAGCCTGTTGGATTTACTTGCTCCACAAATGCTGCAATATTGCACCCTGAGCACTCAGTGTGACGTGCCTGGCTCTGCCCATGCTGCCTGTGAAGGAGGAGGAAGGGCAGGAGCATCATGCAGTGGTGCAGCTGACCTGCAGGATTGCTGAACAGCCATCCTGGGGCAGAGCTGGCCTTTGGAAATGCTCAGGGCTACTTTGACACTAAGTGTGATAAAATGCTAATTGTGTCTATAATTCTTTCTTAAGAAATCGGGGCATGTTTTTTATTATTATTCTACAGGTCTCAGCGTCCTTGTACAGTTAGGCCCTGACCTCATCAGAATAACATTTGAATTGGAAACAAGCAAATATCTAATATCCTTACACTAGAATTTCCTCAATTCTATTAACCCTCGATGTATTAAAAACTGGCATTAATGGTGATTTTCTGGCACCAACAGAGTCTAAAAGTACTTTATGCTTTCTGCAAAGTGACTTATAAACTCTGGGATAAAGCCTGTACTGGCTGCTGCATCTGTGCCTCTTGTCCTTCTGCCACAGATCATCGAATCAGTTGAGCTTAAAATTGAGTCCAAGCTGAGTTAGGGAGAGGAGGAACTTGCTGAAGAACTTTCCTGTCTTCAGGAATAAGGAGTCTCTCATGAGTTTCACACAGCCCCAGTTCTGAAGGCTGTCCAGTCCCCCTGGATGGCATCCCTCCCCTCCGGTGTGTCAGCCACACCACACAGACGGGTGTCATGAGCAAACTTGCTGGGAGTTTGATCACACTGATCCCACTGTCCTTGTCACCAGCAAAGGTATCAGTGTGCCAGTCCAATCCCTGAGGAATGCACTTAGCACTGCTCTCCTCTTGGACTCTGAGGCATTGACCACAACTCTGAGTGTGACCATCCAGCCAATTCCATATCCACCTAGTGGTCCACCCATCAAATCCTTGTGTGTGTGACACAAGTAACCAGGGTGAGCACCAAGCCCCAGCTGAAATGCAAAGAGCAGATTTATTTCATTGCCTTGCTAACAACACCAGGAAGCAGAGGCACACAGAGACACAGGATCTCCTAGGCTTAGTCCATCCTAGCAAATACTAGTTTTCCCACACTGATATTCTTAGCATTCCAAGCTGCAAAGTCGCTTCGAGTGAAACTATTCCCTCCTTGCCAAATCTTCCAGGTTTAATCCTTTCATCTCAGTAATGTCTCTCCAGTTTAGACACAAAGGCATCAAACGGCAGTGTCCGATGCTTTGCACAAGTCCAAGTAGACGACATCAGTTGCTCTTCCCGTATCCACTGACACCATAACTCTGTCACAGAAGGCCATCAGATCTGTCAGGCACACCACTTGCCCTTAGTGAAGCCATGGTGGCTGTCACCAGTTATGTCCCTAGGTGCCTTAGCATGATCTTGCTGGGCACCAAGGTGAGCCTGACCAACCTGTAGCTCCCCAGGTTTCCCTATCCTCTCTTACTAAAAATTGGGGTTATATTTCCCCTTTGCCAGCCAGTGGGAACTTCACTGGACTGCCACAACTTCTCAAATATTGTGTCTTAGCCACATCCTCCGCCAGTTCCCTCAGGACCTGCAGATGCATCTCACCAGGTTCCAGAAAAGATTTCCATGATGCAGCTCCCATTAGCTTGGCTTCTGTCTCTGTGGTAAACTAGTGTTTAAGAACAAATTCGTTTGGATTGATATTTAAACAGCCCACAATTTCATCCCTGACTCGGGGATCATGCACTCTAGTGTAGATTACTTCTGTGAATATTTGATCCTCATTTTCTCAGTGAAATAAAGCTTTGTTCAGGCAGCTATGAAGTATTATTAGCTTGTAATCGCACACAGAGTGGTCTTCATTAGAGAGCACAGTTAATTACAAACGCTGGGCAATTTGCAGGCCATCTATTCTGCCTGTAATTATGATGTTGCTTGCACACCTGTGTCTGAGAGTATTTTCCTCTCTAACTAGGGCTCATTCTTTTGACTCAGCAAGGAGCCTCTCTTGATTGTGGGAATAGCTCATTTGTTGTCTCCATGGGCAGAGAATAAGACAGAAGGGAGGAAAAACTTGGGAAACAGCCAGCAGTGGAAGCAGGCAGTGAGCCCTAAGTGACTGTGTGGGCTCTACACAACAGAGGGAGCATGTCTCGAATGTAATATGATTTAAAAATAGGCTTAAAACAGGCCTGTTTGCTGGTGTGCTTTCTGCTCAGTGCAACACATGTTAATTAGAGCTTTAGCACAGCTTCTCAGTAAACAGCATTTTCCCTCAAAGAGAGAAAAACGAGAGGGAGAATTTTGATGCTAGGAATAAGGTACTATGAATAAGAATCAGCAACAATGGGCTTAGTTTTAGCTGGCCTGGAATTTATTGCAGCTTTATGTTTTTATAAAGGAAACCTGTGTGTCAGATTCTAGTGGTGACAGGGATGCTGAGAATTGGCATGTGAGGATAATGCGATAATATAGAGACACCAGGGAGCATTTGTACGCAAAAATGCATCTCAGCCAGCCAGAAGGCCATGCTGTGATTTCAGTAAAAAGCTGTGACAGAAAATCAATAGCTTTGAGAAAGGCCAGGGTAAGGCAACAGCATTATCTGTGCTTTCTTCATTCTGCTTCTTCCTTCCTTCCCTTCACAGAGACAGAGCTGCATGAACTCATGTTTGAGTTTTGTTAACTGTGCCTGAGTAGCTCAAGCAGTGAGGCAATTCTGGGAATACAAAGTATCTGCAAAGCAGGCTGGGGCAACGGACAATAGGGAGGGATGAGTCAGGCCGGGTATTGGTTTATTGACAGGCTCGGATTGCCCGGCAGGCAGGCTGTGTGACTGCAGTCTCCTGCTCAGTGCTCCACCGCCGTGTTCTGATCTTTAGAAGAACTTCCTGCTGTATCTCAGAGCAGCTTCCCTCGGCTCTGTACTTGGATGTGTGGATCAACAGCAAGTCTCTTTTTCAGGGTTCCACAAGGGGCAGGATGTTCTGGCAGGGTGATCTGGCCATGTAGCCCCAGATTATGGAGCTTATATTAGGCACCAACTTCGAGTGAGGTTTTCTAGGATGCCTTCTTTTCTTTGTTTTTAAATTCTGCTCCAACTCCTTTTTGTCTAAAAAGGTATAGAGTACAAACTATTAATGCAAAGTAAAGCAAAGGGTGGACTACTCAGCATTAGCTGGCACGTAGTTTGTAATGTTGTTACTCTATTTCAGTTTGTGACACCACCTCTGTATTTTATCCATAGATGTACAGTCCACTCAGAGGGGATGCTGACCTTTAGGCAAAAAAGTCCACCAACAACATTCAGAGGGAGGAGACTTTCATTTAAATGCATGTAAGACAGAACCTGATATAAAGGAAGTCTGCAGAAGAGGGTAAGTGAAAGGGATGAATCTATTACCTGACTGGTGAATAGGGCATTGCTGGGATTGATCCTTCTTTTTTTTATTGAAGATGATACAATATGTCACTTGTAGACGATATTATAAAGCCAGGAATTCTCTACGGTTTCATTGTTTTTAAATATTTCCATGTGCTTGGGTATATAAGCATTTTGAAATCGGGAGGCCTTTTCTGTGATGGCATAGAGAGGTAATGTTAGCAATCCCATAGCATTAACTAATAATCCACTTGATTTCTTTTGCTAACTGATAATACTGAGAAATGTGTGATTTTCTAATATAAAATTAGACTGACAGAGCAGCTAGGAGAAAGCATGTTCTTTTTGCTGGCACTTCTGATTGCTTCTCACCTGATCCAAGAACTCGGATCTCTGTGGAAAACTGTGAGAAACAGCCATAGACTTGGCTCATTAAAAAGAGAGGATTCTAATTTGAATTTTTCCTTGAAGCCTTCTTTTTGTCAGAGCTTAATATTTCAATACCCCAGTGCACAAAAGATTATTCAAAGAGTTTTACAGTGAAAAACTCAGAGGGAGGAGAGGGCATTCTCTGCCATCTAGGAAAATCTTCCATAAATAAATACAATTCAATGACTGCTTTTTTCAAGACTGTGAGCACTGAAGTTCAGGCAGGTGTTTGTTAGCTGGAAAACATACTTATAAGCCAAAGTTTGTTAGTGTTTACTCCTTAGTGCAGCTGAGTTGCATGAAGTACATGAAGTACATGAAAGTAAGAATAATCTATGCATTTAATCATTAAACTTTCAAGGGTGTTGGGGTTAGCTGGTATCTTAATTACCCTCCAGTCAGAGTTATACCATACTGTGGGTCACAAACTCTTGGAGAATTGTTTTAGAAACAGAAACACTTTCACAGTACCAAAAGGGTAGGGCCAGGCCTGGATGACTATAAATTACTGATCAATGCCACATTCAGGATTGCTTGGGCACTAACTGAGCAACTATCCCAGTCTCCTAAATGCTCTGAAGTGCCCCTGCACCCCAGGTGGGGGACTGGAACCTGCTAGATTGACAGGTTATTTCCTTCCTCAGCCCCCAAACATCATAACTCAGTGCTCTTGAGCAGTGGTGGCATGAGGAAAATTAGAACTTGGGAATTATTGTAGCAGGGGAAAACCACTGTGTGAAAAGTCTTCATCAGAGATCCCATCACCAGAGGCTGAATCATAGCTCAGGTCAATTCCAGCCACAGCAGCCATGAGACCTTCCTTTGGGAAATGGGGAGCTGAGGATAAAATGCATGGAGAAGCACCATACAAATCTTTGACTCAACTGGCATGGAAGCCTCAGGGCACTGGAGCATGGCATGCAGGCAGGATTCAGAGGTCAGGAGGTACTGTGATGGGACACTGCTCCCTGAGGATGCCCACAGTCCCCTGGAAGGTCCCTTGGGTTTGTTTCCCTGGTCTGTGCATGGCTGTTCATGTAAATGGCTGAAAGCAGGGACAACTTATGCTGCATGAAATCAATCACATCCTCCACAAACTCTCCCAAAACTTAGTTTTTGGTTTTTTTTATTATTTCTCCTCTTTCTGGATTCCTAAAAATCCCACAATTCTTATCATTTTCCCTGGTATCTTGCTGATTCAAAATATCTTGCAGTTAATATATGTTTTATGCATATACTTGGGTTGTGTTACATTGTTATTCACTTGAATACACTTTTTGTGCATTTCAAGGCAAATGATTTCTAAACAAGGAATGTCAAGCTGAAATTTGAGGCTGGTTCTTTAATGGCAGCCCAAAACATTAAGAATCAGTGGCAGTTCTGAAACGCTTGTTATATTTTTCAAAATAGAAAATGTATCAAAGTGGATTGTACCCTTGGGGGAAAATTATTTTTGGCAATTTGGTTTCTGCCAGCTCACCAGAAAGCTCTCAGTCAGGGAGCACTTTCTAGAACAGCACTAAATGGCATTGGTAGGAGTTGAAAAATCTTGCACTAATTGGCTTGCCAAGGCCCCAGCTCACTCAGTAGAGAAAACTTGCTTTCATTAGGTGAGCAGAGCACTTCATTAATACTTAAAAGGTAAGTGAGTCTGTTCACAGACTGCAGGCTGGAAGGGAAAGGCTGTCATTTCTGTAGCTGCAGAACTCCTGAAACCATCTGTGGGGTCTGAGGTAATGTGCCTGCTGGCTGGGTACCAGCACTGAGCTGCCAGTGTCCTTCCTTTGTAGTGCTTACACAAACAGAAGGATCTGTTGAAATTTCCCATCATTTGGGTTTTTTTAAGCTGTATTGTGGAGGCAAAGCCGCAGCACCACCATCCTTGCTGATTGCTGACTTCTAAAAGTAGAGGTCAAGAGGTGCACGGGCATTTGCTACACCTTCTTTTGGTGTGCCCTCCCGTTTGACTCCACAGCCAGAGCGGGTCCAGCACAGCCAGGGGGATCTGCCCCAGCACGGCCCCACGGCACTGATGTACAGCCAGGGAGAGTCGTGCACGTTAATCACCCTGGTTTTATTACAGATGTGAGGCTTTCTTAGGAGGTGAAATCTTCAGGTCACTTATGCCAAGTTCATCACTTGCATAAGTTAACTGCTGAGCTGCAGTTTTCCAGAACTGTGCTGTCTTTGCTAATTTGATACTCTGCCTCTTAGAGGAAACATAGATTTCCTGTCAAAGTTGGCATTATATATTCAGCAGAACTCACCTTCCTTCTTGATGAGTCACAAATCCCTCAGTGCAAAACAATCTCTTCAAGGATGTTGTCATCTTATGCTTTACACGGTGCATTTTGGGTGAAATATGTTTTAGGGAAACAAAAAAATTCAGTCTGCCCCATGCTTTATCAGTTTGAGGAAGTGGAAGATCCCAATGAGAAATGTACAGCCAAGAGAAAATGGGTCTGTGCTGTTTGCCTACAGATTTTTGGTGGTACATGCAGACACTATCTGATCTCAGATGTGCTGTTCAAGTGGAAGAGATGCAGCCACAGCTAAATGATCAAATAAGAGTCCCATAAGTGAATCCATCCTGGAACCTCCAGCCTGACACTGAATTTGCATTATGACAGTGAAAAATGTTGCTTGGAAATCTACACTGCAACAGCAAATCTTTTAACTGTGTTCAATTTACCAAGGGTCATGCAGGGTCTGACTGCAGGAAACATCAGCCACTTTCTGACAAACAAGAATGGACTTACTGAAGCATATTAATTCACTGGTCTAAGACAAATCTCTCTCCCTCAGAATTCAGGGGTGCAGGTCTTTATCCATGGTTTGTAAAAGTTGTTAGATATAATTGCAATATAACCTGCTTAAAATGAGCTTTACTTGAAGTCAAGCAGTCAAAAAAAAAATTAACAGTCATTTTTTATTAGAAAAGTCCTGTTGTGTTAAAAAACCCCAACTGTCAGGAGTGGGCTGCTTTCAAAGAATTTTTCAAAATATTTGGAATTCTAACTGACCTAACTACAGCTTTCTCATTTCTCTGATTTCTTCCTTTTTCTTAGTTCTGAAATATTTCATTTTGATTCATTATATTGTACCATAAAATGAAATTTGAGATGACACATTTTCACCTACAGTGTGTTTCATATTAAGAAAGGCAGGAATAAGCAGAAGTGAGTATTTCAAGAAGTTTATGATGATATATTTGACTCATGAAGTGTTTATTCTCAGGCATTTTTGAGACCTGGAAGTTAAAGACAATGACATGTATCTGTATCCCTGTATCCTTCCTTGTCCCAGCAGATGTGTTGTTTTTTGTACCATGATTTCACTTGGTCTGTCTTTAGTTGTCTTCTTACCTACACACTGTTCTGATCCCTGTTTCAGTTTGCTTCTCTCTAAATAGCAAAGATCATCATATTTATATATTTAAAAATTCAGTACATAGCCTAAGGCTTTTAAATGAAAATACCGTGTTTCTAATAGGAGACTCCTAAATACATTTTAGCTCCTGTCCGTGCCATAAACCCATGCACACATGCCTAGAATTGCTTATTGAGAATATTAAGGACTTGGATGTGGTTTGTATCTCTTGTATGTCTGATGGGTAGTGACTTTTTTACTTGCTTGTGCTGTAGTTGCACTGAGTTGCATCCTTTTGAAAAGGAGGTGACCAGACAGCAGAGAAAATATTCTTCTGTTTTCCTGGTTCAGCTTCTGCACTTTTGGCTCAGTGAGCTCTCTGCAAGGAGGAGATTGTTCTTCCACAATGAGCAGCTTTTGGTGGCTGGGGGGAGAAACCTGACTCCTCTGGAATTTTATACACTCTTTTGGAATCTCAGGGAGTGCTTTTGTCAAGAAGAAATACATGGATAGTTTCACTAATTCTTGCCTGTTTATGACACAGATGTGTTTTGGTGGCTGCTTGCGGAGTGTCTGATGGGAAAGGAGGGCCCGAGCACTGGGAAATGCTGGTGCTACATCTGCAAATAAAACAACGGAACAAACCAAAAGCATGTCTGGATCACAGAGCTGTCACCTATTTTGACTCTTCCTGTGTAGAAGATGCCCAGAAACAGTGTGTGTGACAACCAGTGTGACCAGCTGTAGGAGAAACAGGTTCAGAACAAGAGACAGCCTGCCATGATTCTCTAAGTTTGGCTTGAAGCAAAAGGTTTTTGCCCTATGAATGACTCCTTTGTTTATTGTCAGGCCCTGCACTTCCACATGCAATCAACTCTCTCAAATTTATATCAAATATTAAAATGAGTGCTTCATAAGTCATTCAAGTGTTAACTTAACAGAATCTTTTAGTTTGCCCATTTTAACAAAGTGTCATCCTGATGCTCCTGGGTTTGACACCTCGATGACAAGTAATTCCAGAAGATGGATGTGTGAGTCCAGGGACCTCAGAGCACTTAAGTTGCCACTGTTATGTTATAAATATAGAAATTCCCAGTACTAAATAGCTCTAATGTGATTCACGCCAACACACACAACTCTGGTCCGCTGACATCAGAGGATCTGCGTGAGGGCAGCTGCAGGGCAGGCTCGGGATGCAGCAAAGCTTGGAGCTGCCCAGGGTGCTGGGCTGCCTCCCTTGCCTCAGCTGGGGCAGGGAGAACAGCTGGGAGAGCAGAAAGGGACGAGCCGCTCACTCCTGCTCAACGAGGGCTGCACACGTGGGCTGGGACATCCTGCAGTACCAATTCCTCCTGCCCTGGTACACAGCCGGCAGTGACAGAGTCAACTTTTCCGCTTTGTGCAGCGGGACAGGGAGTCTAGGTCAACTTGGGGGCAGGGAGGAGGAAAAAGGGGGTCCACAGGAGAAGCTGGGCTGTCTGAAAACAAAGATTCCTTTTTCCTGCTTCCCACACACCTTTCGAAATCTTTATCCTTTTGAGAGAGTTTACAGAGTTCAGTCTGTTCAGAGTAGCAAGGAGACAATAACAAGGATCTTTCATCAAGTGCTTATGCAGTGTGGAGGAAAACTGAAGAAAATTAAAGAGCTTTTGTATTTATTACAGAAAGATCTCTCTGCACCACAGAAGGAAGGTGTGATGGCAGCTTGTGATGGGACTCCTGCACTAGAGCACGCTAGCCAGGGCAGGTGGTGGTTATGATTGAAGAGGTGTTGGCACAAGTTGTGACATGAGGTAGCTGCAGCACAAACACCTTCCAGGCACCAGCCACTAGCAGAAATTGGAGTAGAAGCAATGTTTGTGCCTTTTATTATGGTGTGGAAGTATCAGGCAGTGTACCAGAAAGGTGCCTCCAGTTTCTATCCGATTTTGTAGAGAAAAATTACTGCCAGACCTTACAAACTTTGCCTGGATGTAATGCAAGATAAAACAAAGTCTGCTCTCTACATGCTGGATGCCAAAGAAAACTGAACATAAGGGACACATTTTAATTAACTGCTACAGTAATTTATTGAGGAAAGTGATTTGTTGATCACTACTCACAGTCTTTAAATAAGAATTTGCTTTCTAAGAGAAGTGCTTTTAGTTCAGCCACATTTTATTCCTTTTAGTATAGGAATTGCTGGGGACCATTCCGTGTACTCTCAAGCAGATCTGACTAGGTGGTTGCCACAGTTCTTTCTGTCCTTAAAATTAAAAATTGTTAGCGTCTCCTGCTCATGTATTTCTGACTAAAATGAAAAGATAAAAGGTGGCAAGTGTAACGAGGTATTGTATTTTATTTTAAATCTGTTTGTTCATTTTTTGTCGGAGAGGCGGGTAAGGCATCTCCCAGTTTAAGTTGTGAGTTGAGCCTCTCAGTTAAAACCAGAACTTTTTGATCTTTCTGCAAAAGAAATAAAACTTGGTAGGACCAATTTTTACATCTCTGACCTCTTTGGTTCCCCAACACTGAACTCGTATTTCCAAAATCTCTTTCTAATGCAGCGAGGGTGGTGGAAATGTGGATGTCTGGAAAGAGGAGGCTAAAAACTGGCTGATGATGTGATCTAGATTCACCCAGAGGAATCACTGCTGTTCATGTCATTCAAATAGTTGGGATGATTTTGCTGGTATTTTTGTCTTGTTCTGCCTCCTGCAGAATGATGCCAGTTGTAAGTCAAGTGGCTTGTATAGATGATGTATTAATAGGTTATTGAACAGGCATTGATGTTGATCAGACCATTTATTTCACATGCACTGCTTCAATTATATTATCACTGTAAGCTTTCCTCTTGATCAGCTTAGAAGGAGTAATTTCCCAGGTGATTGTAGGAGCCAGCATGTAATGAATGTTTCTGACATTAAAAAACCTTATTGATGGAAAGTATTTATGTTAGATATCTTCTAGAATAAAATACAGATATTACGGATGACGCATATACCTTTTAATCAGCTTGTAATAAATAATGAAAATATATTTATCACATCCCATCACTTTATTTGATAAGTTTGCTCAAAATCTATAAACATTTGTCTTCATATGCTTGAACAAATTTGACTTGTTTGAGGTGAATTATTTTTTGTTGAGCCAAGACCAAAAAAAAAACAAAAAAACGTTTCTTCAATTTATTCTTATTAGAAATTATTTTTATACCATTCTGTGAAAAAGGTCTGAATTTGGATGGATTTGAGAAAAGAGAAACCTGCTGTTTATTAGTTACTCTATGCAATCTGGTAGTTCTATTGCATATGAATTTTGCTAATAGGTAGGTATGATTTTTTTGGGTCACATGGATTGCCTTTTCATGAATTCTGGGTTTTTTGGGTTGAGTGAGCCTGCAGAGGTTTTCAAATCTGTGACTGGAAGCTTTTCCCAAACAGTTTTCTTCTCAGCTGGAGAAAATTGTGTGTTGTTATTTCAAAGTTTTACTAGCAAGGCACTTTGGTCAGTACAGCATGATTCTCCTCTCCTTTGAAAGAAAATTTTTCACCAGATGGGAGCATACTTGTCATTTGAATCTTTCTAGCTCCCTCTGAAATTCTGAGGCAGCTAATTTGTAAACGCAGGGATGCACAGCTCACATGCATTCAGTGAGCTATTAGAGACTCCCATTTTTGGCTGTCTCCCTCTTTCACTTGAAATCTTGAAAATTCACTCTGCCGCAGGTCTCATATTGCCCAGTCTCTGTCACTCCATTACTGCTTATCAGCCATTTTGTTAGTGTGTTACCAAAGAGGATGCAGTGTACCGTTGTCTTAATCATGAGAGGAAACTGCTTTTAGCTGGTTTATGTATCAAAAATATCTCAATGGATTTTCTCATAATTGTTACCTTACAGAAGAGACAAGAATTAGAAATGATGATCCAAAAAATTCTGTCTTTTCTCAGAATCATTTTGAATAATCCAGTAGTTCCTGGTGTAGACTTGCTTGAGTTTGCATCATCTGTATAAAAGACCAGGGTATGCAAAAATAAACATGGACTTACAGAATTCTGTATTTTTTTAATCTCAGTATTCTAACAAGCCACACGTAAATGCAATGATGATCTTCCTAGATATTGACCTATAAACTTATGATACCTGAGAAGGCGTTAGTGATCTTGGTCATCCTAAAGGACTTTTCTGCATCTGTTGCACACTGAGCCTTAGGTGTGTACAAGATGGTCTCTAGAATATGAGAGGGAGGATCTAGAATAATGGAAAATTATGCTCTCACATCCTAAAATCACTGAGACTGGATCCTCTCTTTGTTTTCTCCTCACAGTGAAGATGATGTCTTCAATCCCACTGTCTTTATCTTGAGATTCTCTTTCCTTGGGGTGGCCTGGACAATGAAGGAACTTTACCTAAAACTTCAGACATTCACATCGCTGGTGTTTCAGTAAACCCAAAGCATTGAAATGCAGAGGGAAAGGTGTGAAAAGCAAACCATCCCTCTGCAGCAACCCATCCAGACCACCCCACCCAGCCCTAGGCAAGAGCTGAGGTGTTTGATGGGCTCTGAGATTCTGTAGCCCCTGACATAAATCTCTCAGTTGCATACAAGTCCACCTATATCAAAGGAGAGAATTAGAGCACAGCCCCCTGTTTACAGGTTTCTCTCCCTTTCTTTTTAGCAAGTTTGAGCTTTTGTCTTCATCCTTTTTCTAATTAGATCTTGAGAAATTTTCTCCCTTATAGTGGGGTGGTCTTGATGAAACAACACTGCTCTGTGTTAATGGAAGCCTAGGGAAGGTGTTGTTTTTCCTTAATTTCATCCGAGTGATTTATCTGTCTGGACACATCACTGGCTCCTTCCAGCAATGGCAGGTGACATTTGCAATAAAAACTGGGTCTTATGTCCTTTTACAAAGATCTAGGGATTTGTAAACTCCCCATTTTGCCAGGCATGTGGTGAAGAGGGGACTTGTTGCTGTGCTTTGTAAACGCTGGCTTTCGTCAAATACTTCGTAATCTTCATACCTAGTTCACAGGATCCACATTCTCCCTACATTAGAAAAGTTTTCAGGAGCTGCAGATTAATTACAAAACAACCATTAACACAATAAATCTAATATGAGCCAAGAAATAAATGATGTCTTTGGGCTGCCTGCTCAGAGATCGTGTGCTACTCCAAGCATACTTGTAGCTGTTATTAATAATAATCATCATAGCACAGCTGTCAGTGGGTACAGAAATATCTGCAACCTGGAACTTCTCATCCTTGTGACAAGATGTTGAATTTAATTAGAGAAGCTTTTGTTTTGTTTGTATTTATCTATTGTGAAAAAAAGGTAAAGGAATGAAAAGCAGCGTAAATCCATATGGGATGACAAACAGGAACTCTTCTCTGGGCATTCCAGTGGCTTTATTTGGAACGTGGGAGAGCAGCCTTGTAAAACAGGTAAGGAGTGACACTCTTGTGCCCTGTGTTAGCCCAAGCCCAGTTTGGGCTTCCAGCTGGTTGTTGTAAGCAGCAGCAAGACCAAAGTTCTCCAAAATCACCTTTTAGCAATCCCAGACTTTGTGTTAGGTGTAAAACAGGAGTGGGAGGAGGGCTGGTGTTTATTCACACACAGGTTTTTGCTGGTTTTCCACCACTGAGCACACTCGAGGCCTGAACAGAGCCAATCTGTATGCAAGCCCACAGACAGCATGGACAGAATTCTTCAGGCCAGTCTGCCAATACTCAGCAGCCAGCACCACCTCTTCTGATGACGTTCAAACAGCCTATTCACATGTGGGGCCTTCAGCTGAGAGAAAAACAACAATAAAGTAGGTTAAAAATGTTTGTTCAGTTTTAGTTAGGAAGAAGGTGGAAAGGATGAGAGAATTTGAAATATTATGGGCTGTCAGAAACTCAGCAGGAACCTCAGAAGGAAGAGAGGAGGATGTGGATTGAAGAAACTGGAGCCCTGAGGGCAATCCTCTAAAAATATATTAGAACAGCACTGTCAGTAATAGTATTCTCAAGACACGCAAGCCCTGCACTCATAATTGAAAAGTGCCAGGGGTAAGGTGCTCACCTTGAAACTCATTATCTATTTAAAATAATTTCTTTCATTTTCTACTGCTAAGGACTTGTTTTAAACTGAAGTAAGAGTTTGAGTCTGAAATACCATTTTCTTGTTGTTCTGTGGGGCAGTTCTTTCACAGGGAACGGTAGAGTACAGCTAATAGAGCCTGGTTTATTTAGGACATGTATTTGTGATTTACCAATTATTTAGTGCCTCTGAGTTTAACAATACTCCTCCTCACAAAATATGAGAGATTTAATCATAACTCTAGTTTAAAATACCTGTCTTTATGTGTATGTGTGTATATATGTATTTATCATTCCATGGATCTTTGGGCACTACTGTGGTTTGGGAGCTGCTTTAGGGACCTTGTACTGAAGTGACCGTGGTCTAACTAAACAGAAAAAGCAGAAGAAGAGAGAACCATAATTTCTCAGAACAGATTAAGAACAGAAACATAAAAAAATCCAGTGACTTACCTAAAGTCTCATGCAGAATCTTATATACACACAAGGCTTATTGAATATGGTTATTGATTGCTACATTTTTTCCTGATTATTATGAAATGAGAGAAGATTTTTGTGCTAGGAATTAGGCTATTCTGCCCTTAAAGTTCAGAGCAAATAGTTGAAAAACTAGAAAAGGACAACCCAGGACAATTTACTCCCAGGACAGAGATAAAGTCTTCTCTGTCAGTTGAAAGCTGCAGCCCAGGGGAGGTGGTGATTATTGAGTAATTCATATCAATCTGTTGCAGGGGAGAAGAGAAAGAAAAATTGAGGACTGGGAGGAGCAATAGGGTGTTAGAGCTTTGAGGGCTACTTTACTTATCTCTGGGCTCACATTTAATCCAGAGTTCAGTTCAGCAGTTTGCAAAATCAATCTCTCTGATCCTGATTCACCTTCAGATCCTTCAGCATCTCTTCATTAACCCTGTGATCCAGAAATAAGGGAGCCATGTGTGTCCGAGGACAGCAGCCCACAGCAGAGCGCTGCTCTGGTTTCTTCTGGGCTCTGTTTGCAGTTATCTTAGTCACACACTTAGGAGCTGAGTGACCCCTCTGCAGCTCCATGCACTGCTGGCAGCAGCAGCACTCATCTGACAGGCTGCTATTGAGACTGGCAAAGTAATTGGCTTGCTCAAACTGAAAAATACTTCATGCTTCCTGAGCCCTACAGCAGCAACAGGAATTACTCTGGCCTTTTCTTGCCTTCCCTTCAGACTCGCCAGAAGGCAGGAGGGGAACTGCACCCCCAAACGCTGTGGATGCTGAGGCTGGATGCTCCAAAACCTGACAGCATCCAGCCATGAGCTCAGCAAGGATGAGGCTGGGACAAAGCACTGAGCATCTTTGATGGTTTTGTAACACCCCTTATACTTGACACTTGAAGCCAAAGGAGTGGCTTGCTGTTCCCTCTAGCTTTTCCCATGTTTCATTTCAGTATTTAAGTTGCAAATCCAAAGTTGGTTTTGTTGTTATTTATTTCTTTTCTTCTTTTTTCTTGGTGACATTGAGCAGTGTAGAAGTCTGACTGTGTGAAACAAATGAACAAAAAAGAATCCTGACTCATTCTGGGAGGAAGGGAGATGGCAGCTGCTTGATTTCACCAGTGGGAACTCCTCTCCAGACTCTGTTAATCCTTAATCCTGTCAGCCTGAGACAGAAGGAATCACACAGCTCTTTTAGGAGAATGGAAGTCATATAATCCATCATCTGAACACCAGGTGTTAGGCTGTGGAAAAGGGTTGATTACTGGTTCAGAATGTACTAAATTCCATGACAGGTTCTTTCACCTAAGCAGTCCCTCTGTCATGTCCTCACTGTGTCAGCACTCCTAGGTACAGAGCCTGTCCCTGGCACTGAACTGGAGCTCTTGGACCAAGACATTTCTGGAATTCTAAGGTTCATGTCTCCCCAACTCATTACACTTTGTTATTGTCTTTCTGACCTGTTCATGGCAGGGTAAAGTTATTCTTTAAGGCCACTTTCATGGGCAACTTCAAGCTACACTCACTGGAAGCTGCCATTCAAGTCTGTGTTCTGTGACTGCTTTATCCTTCAAAAACAGTCCTTAGTGTGTCCTTTGAAATCTGTTTTTATGCAAAAATTTCTAATATACTTGAAAGCCTTGGAATGACATGATTTTGTGGGAGGTAGATTTGCCTCAGGTAAGCACTAAAGAAAGTTTCAGGCACTTTGTGTGCATCTCTTTCACTTCTATTCACACCAAAATATTTGTGTAGTTTATGTAGTTTTTCTGTAAAACAAGACAATCTAATTTACTTAAATATTTAAATAAGCTTCTGCATGTTTACTTCCAGGGGCTTGAAGGTAATAATATAACTTAGTTATATAACTAAGCAATTACTCTTAGCACTTCCTAGAGCAGTGCCTGTTCAGCAAAGGGTGGCTGCATATGTAAGGAATGTGCCAGTGGTCAGACGTATAGCAGGATTAAACACTGGATAATGGATATATCTGTGTGGCTGGAAGCAGACATGCACTTCTTTTTCCCATGCTTAAAGCTGCCTGAGTCCTGCTGTGGAGGTTTGGTGCTGCTCTTCAGCAGCAGGAAACAAAATTCCATCCTGTTGCCAAAACACCTCAAGAAGACTTGGCTTGATATGGCTAGTCATTGCTGTGGAGGTATGTAAAAAATCACCCAAATTAAATCTGCCCTCTCCATCTAGTTTATCTGTTAAAAAAAATTCAATTTTAGGAGCATGAAGGAAGCAAGAACAGTGCTATGTCATGTGTCCTTGCTGCTTTAAATAAACCAGTAGTAGTCACTATACAATGAAAATCTAAATCATGGCATCATCAATTTACATTTCAAATTAGAGTCATGATTTTTGTCTTTTTTTAAAGGGAAATGTTGAAAGGTTTGACCAGAGGTATTTATAGAAAATCTCACATGTCTTTAGTGGAATAATAGGAGTGTAACTCTCATAATTTTCAAATTATGGAGTTTACCTTGGGGCAAGCAGTGTGAGAAAGAAAGCAGCAGGGACCTGGCATAGCAAAAGCTTATCAATGCTTGTCTTGTGTGATGAAGAACAAACATTCCTTTAGCCCTACACATTTCTAATTGCTTATGCCAGGTTCTGGGAGCTGGTGGTCTGGGGGGCATCCTATTTGCAGCCTCGTGATAAGCAGCTGTTTCCTTGGCGAATTCATTTTTGAAAGTGAGATAATCCGATTTGAATTGAGCTGCAGACACACACTCATTCAGCCAAGTGAGGAGAAAAGGGGGGGAAAGAAAGATTTTCCTCTGTGTCTTCCTTTGCTTCTGCCATGATTCAAGGACAGATAAAAATCTTGGCCTTGTTTCACTCCTTGTTTGCGGCCCTTGATAGCTTTGTAAGGCTGTTATTTTGCTGGAAATTACAGACTCACTTCATTCTCCTTGGTATAATTCTTGCATCTGTAAAGCTGAGACTGTGCCAACAGCCAAACAGGATTTTCATTCTGATTCAGCAAGGAATGTAGGCAAGTGTTGAATTTAAAGCATATTTTAAGCCCACCTGTATTTAGCAGAGCTCTCAAGCTGTTTGTATTGAGGACTTGCAGTGCCCAAGAGTGGGCAAAACTCCTCACAGTATTGCGAAGCTGTGTGTGTATGAGTGCTGCATCCTTCCAGGAGCCCACCTCTGATTTAGCAGATGCCACACTCATTCAGCAATTTCACAAGAAATTTTTGGAAGTTTTTCACCTTAATTTTAGAAAGAAAAAAAAGCTTTTGTATTTCACTATATCTTTCCTCCTACCCTTTTCTATTTTTACATTTTCTCAAGTAGTTGCAACATGCGAGAGAGCTTGGGTGACCCTTTCTCTGGGTGCAGATTTCTCATACGAGCTGCCTGAGCAGCTTGGTGTGCAAGCCATGTTGCTCTTTTATCAGCTTCCCCCAGGCCCTGATCCATCAGAGGTCCCTGGGTTATCGAGGTTTCTCCTCTCTGCTCTCCCCACTGTGCTGTGCATGGACATCAGCTGAGGTCCGAGTGAGTCTGGGCCTTGCTTGGTGTGAACTTGGAAATATCCAGTGAGGAACAGACATGGGCATGGTACTAAACAATGGGCCAGAGGGGTGAGGCTCTGTGGTTGATAGACAGAAGAAATACCTCTTTTTTTTTTTCTTTTTTTAATGGCAAACAGCTCAGAATGTTGTTGGCATACTAGAGAGAGGGGGAGGATGGGGTAGAAGCTGGTCAGGCTTAGCTGCTTTACATCAGGAACAGAAGGAGCGCAGGATCAAGGAGCACTCACAGAATATTGAGGCCCACTCTGGGCAATGCACATCCTGGTAAACAAAAATGTTTGAAAAGGCCTATGTCTAAGACCTGCTTTGCTGTAATTTGGGTGGGATATTAGGAAAAGGTTCTTCCCCCAGAGGGTGGCTGGGCTCCCCAGGCTCCCCAGGGCAGCGGTCCCAGCTCCAAGGCTGGCTGAGCTCAAGGCGTGTTTGGGCAATGCTCTCAGGTACATTGTGCGACTCTTGGGGTGTCCTGTGCAGGGCCAGGAGTTGGGCTAAGATGAACCCTGTGGGCCCCTTCCAACTCAGGATATTCCATGATTCTGTGCTTCTTGCTGAAAAGGGGCAGTAACCAAACCCGACCCATCTGAGACAGATTCTGCCACATGACCTTCACAGATTCGCTCCTGCAGAGACCCGTTTTTGGGGGGTAATAGTCTTGGTCATTGTGAGGGCACTGTGCTTATGTTTGCCTGACTGTGCTGGGAGCCTTTTCAGAGCCTTTGTGCCTGTCTTATCTCTCTGATTTTAATGTTATAAGCTCTCTTCTGTCATAGACACACTTTTTAGATGAAGGAAAGTAACATTTAACCCTCCCTGTAGCATGTACAGTATATTTCCCATTAGATAACAACATCCCTAAAGCAAGATTCACCCAAACCTATGTCTGCAAAATTATATCCCAGCCTTCCTAGGACATGTCTCTGCTGTGAAAAATAAGTGGTTTCAGTGATATGAACCCATGCCAAGAACAGTGAGTGTCTCTACAGTAGAAAAATACATTTGTACGGCCTGCGTAGGTGAGGATCTGTCTGCCTGAGAAAGAGTAACGTTCCCATATTTAGAAATATGCCAATTTTTTGTATTTGTGAAGTATTTATTAGCTGTAATTGATGAATTCTCTGTCTGGGGACTGAATGGGTCATATTTCATGGGAATAGGATAGGTCTCTCCCATCTGTAGCTTCGACCACTTCAAGGTTTCACATGGATGCTTTTGTAGCTGTGTAACAGTGGCAGTCCAAAGGTTAAATGGCTGTCTTTCAGCTTCTGCACAGCAGTTGGAGGGGATTAGGTTTTCTCAGTGGGTTTCTAGGTACTCATGTATCAGAGAGTTCCCTTGCTATGATTTCTTCCTTTTTTTGTAATCTTTCCAAGGAAACAAGTGACCCCTTCTCACTGAGATCGTGCAGATGATGATATTTTCCCTGTAGCAATCCTCAAAACTTTTCTGTTCTGTTCTTAGAAGGTTATTGTTGAGGGGTTAAAAAAATATCCAGATGCCATCTCATGAGAGAGAAAGGTGATAACTCTCTGGTTTGTGACATGTACTCTGTTCTCTCCACATTCTGCTGGCCCACGCATCCCTTTGATGCATTTGGCTGAACCCTTCTTCCCAGCACGATTTCTTTGTTTACTTCCTGAATTTCATTCTGGAAAGACCAGAATTTCTTGTTATGTACTAAAAAGGATTGGGCAGCTTATATGTACATGAGAAGGAACATAGCAAAGGGCCATGAATAAAATGTCTGCCTTTAGTCAGCAGCTGGGGTGACTCGGCTGGGTGGTCTGGCTGCTCTTCATTTGTTCCGCTCCTGTGTAAATATCAGCAGATTTAACACTTATTAGTTCATAGTTATGCTTCTTACATGGCACTTCTCAGCACCTGTCAGGGGTGCTGTTGAAGTGGAATATAATAGATTAAGTCCAGCCAGTTTACAAGAGATATTTATTATGTTCAGCCCATCCTTTCCTCTCAGAGTATTATTAATCTGGTAATGGTGCTGTCTATGATGCTTAAAGGAGATTCTGCAAGAAAATATAACTTCCTTGCCAGATATGTCCAGAAGTCAGAACAGAGGGCAGAACTGAACTGGAATTAAGTTTGCAGACTTAGGCTTGAGCCTGAGAAAAGGCTGAATGGCTCTTAAGGGAGTGGAAGAGCTAAGGTTTAGAATTCAGAGGCTGAGGGAAAGAGGAGTGCAGCCTGGGAGCTTACCTTGGAGGTGGCTGGGAATGCAGGAATGTGCAGATTCACAGCTTGTGTTTGACAGTTAGGCTTGCCTGAACTTCTCTGCCCAGAAGTCACCAAGGGTGGAAAGACAAGGACACGAATGGAGAAGGAATAACAAGGCACCTTGGCATAGAAACCAAAGATGATGTCTGGGGGTACTTTCTCCTTTAAAAGGAGATCAAATAATGAGCATGATGATAAATCATGCCATGTCTCTCCTTATTTGAGGCAGCACTAAATCACTTAACTGAAATTATTGTCAAATATCAAAAATAGTGTATGTCAAGTAATGGATTGAAGAATTAGCAGTAGATGCTGAAAAATTCATAGAGGAAAGAACAAAATAACATCTTTCTGGGAAATAAAGATTATTATTTAAGGGAAAATAATTTGCATGAACTGATCTTTTTTTTGTAACAGCAACTTTAAAAAGAGGTCACAGCCCTCGGTCTTTAGAATTTAGTAGCTCTCAGGCTGAAAGCTCCCGTAATCAAGAGAATAAGAGAAAGCAGATCAGATTTCTGGAGCTTTAATATAGGAAACTGCTGCCAGGCAAGTAAATTGATCTGAGAAAGGAAGGAACAACAGAATTTGAAAGTGCAATAAAAAACATGATCATAAAACACAACATAAAAACATATGTTTAATGCATTTTTATTTTTTATTTTCCATTTAGCGCTGTGATTATTCCGTAGCTAACATCAGCCATTACACAAATCACTGGCAGGCAGGCTGAAATACTGTTTCAATTACCCTGCTCACAGCAGCTCACCCCAGCCCCGTTATAAATAACTAGCAGATCCTCCATGGCTCCCTGGATTAAGATTAAAGATATGCAGATAATTTAAACCCTCAACATAGATTGCTCCAGGGCAGAATGTGTTTTGGAGCCAGTTGCTTGTGTCCCCCAAAAGAGAGTGGACTGCTGTGAGGCTCCCATGGAATGAAGCATTAGGCTAATAGTGTTTTATGACAAGGAAATGATAGACTAAAGCAAAGCCATTCATCTCTCTCTCTCTGCGTTGCGTTGTGTTAGATAGGTAGGAAATGTGTTTTCCCTTCTTCTAACCTTCCCAGGCTCCTGGGGAAACACGGCAGTCTGTGCCTGGGTCCTGCTGTCTCCACAGAAGGGAGCTGTATTCCACCAGCTAGGCTGCAGGGAAGCTTGCTCCTCAAAATTCTAGTGTGTTTAGTCTGTTTCAGTTAGGATGATAACTAATACAAACACAAACACAGCTCCTCCAAGCCCTCTCCATTTCTCTATTTCTGGAGAATCGGTGCGGTACCTGTAGGACATCCGAATGACAAGAGAAGCTAAATTATGCATGGAACAGCATCCGCCCAAAATTTTCTTATTGTTTGAATACCTCCGGGCTTAAAATAAACTGGATTGTGGCATGTGGAGCGGGAAGGAAAGACACGACATGGCGGGAGCCGAGTCGGCTGTGAGAGCCCGGCTGCTGAGCTGTGTGCTGGGAACGCTTTGCCCGCAGCGAGCGCTGCCTCGGTGACAGAGAGAGGAATTGTCTGTGAGCTGCTGCAGAGAGCTGCGTGATGCAGCACAGGATACTGCAGCCCCGCTCTGAGCCCACCAAGGACCCCTCAGCTTCTGGGCCTTGGCTCGAAACTTAGCTTGGGATTTAGACTGATGAACGATTTGCTGTTAACAGGCCCTTGAAACTGCTCTTTCTTATTAGACAGGTGAAAGAAGAGCAAAGCTATTTTCTTCCTACTCTTCTGATTTTGCTGAATATATCAGGGTTAGGAGCTCATATCCAGGATGTGAGAGACGTGATTTTGCTGTCCTTAACTTGACAGGACCACTGCCTGCATGCTGTATGGGCTGGTGGAGTGTCCCAGCCAGCAGTCTGCTGAGTTTTTTGATTTTCGGTGAACAGCAAAATATTGATTGAAGCCAAGTAAGAGTGAGAAGGAATGTGGTAGTCAACTCCTTTGTTCAGCTGCAAATTCTTGGATTTCAGGCATATTTATCTCACAGTAAATGTCCTCAATTTACCTTCTTTTTCTCCTCGCCCAAATGGAAGTTGCAGTCAGCATGCAGTGTAGTAATTAATTTTCTTTTTTTCTTTTTTTTTCCCCCCCCTTTTTGTTTTCTGCCATTCAGGGAGTATTTTACGACTTTAACAGGGAGGTTAGATAAAACATTTTGGTTTAATTTTTAGGGAATTTAAATGGGATCTTGTTTATAGTCCCTGCAAAAGGAAAAGAATGTTGAATCTAAATCTGCCATGTTTTAGATAAATTTGCCAGTCACTGTGCTAAGAGGTAAGAGAAGATTGGAAGACAGCCATGCTAGGACATAAAAAGCAGTGAATTAGTGAATTTCTGATCTTTGTTGTACACATGACCTTCTCAGGGTGTTGTGGGAACTCAGAGAGGCAACATCTATCACACTTGAAGAACTTAGATAGCTGGAAAAATCCAGTTCCTAAGTTAGATGGGCTAACTGACCCTCAGTGTATGTCCAGTTTGCTCATTCCCATCCTTCTCTGCACTGCTTGGGTATAATTTGCTGCAGACAGTTCTGAACAGCTAAATGCTTTATAAATCCTAAAGGAGTTTGAAATGTCTACACCATTTATTAATGCACTGATTAATTAATCCTATGTATTAATGAAGGTAATTTGCTCAAACGTCTCAGCATACATATGCTGTGTCTGTGAATACCTTTATTCCCAGAGAGCAGGTTTAGATTGGATATCAGGAAGGAATTCTTAACAATGGGTGAGGGTGGTGAGGCCCTGGCACAGGTTGCCCAGAGAAGCTGTGGATGTTCCATCCCTGGAAGGTGGAAGGTGGAAGGTGGAAGGTGTCACTGCCCATGGCAGGGGAAAGGAACTGGATATTTAAGGTCCCTTCCAAGCCAACCGATTCTATGATTCTTTCTCCTTTTTGCAGTGGAGTTGTGGTTATTTATATGGTGTGAGGATGTGACCAGATGAGTGTGTGTGTGCACAGCAGGGAAATACAGTGAAATACAGTGAGTGAAGAAGAGAAAAATAGCATCACAGGAATGGGTTTGACTCTGATTATTTTCAGTGAATAAAGAAAGCCCCTCACTGCCTCTTGAGGGTGAAAAATGGTCAATTAGACATAATCTTCTTGAGGATGCCTGTGACATTTTACTCCTTTCTTGTCAGCAGGCTTGCCAGAATGATGGATGAGATATTTGCAGGAAGGAAAAGTCTATTCTCTTTTGTTCGTTTTTGTCACGTTTTTGCATGACAAAACCATTCCCTGTTTGGGGTTGCAATGTTGAGACATCATGTTGGAGACACCAGCACTGTTAGTGGGAAAACAAAAGTGCAGCATGTGGTAAATAGCTC
Organism: Pardalotus punctatus; assembly: GCA_013400915.1. Lineage (NCBI taxonomy): Eukaryota > Metazoa > Chordata > Aves > Passeriformes > Pardalotidae > Pardalotus > Pardalotus punctatus. Next base: position 1,121,437 of record VZTX01003600.1, on the reverse strand, counting down.
AAGAGTGAGAGGAGCTGCTGGTAACCATGACAAGGAATACATCTGTGAAGAAAAGAACCAGCGCCCTCAGACTCGGGAGATTTAGGGATCTCACACTGCTGGAGTTCCTGAAAAAGGCAGTTATGGACAAGCCCACAACTGCATAGGTGTGTTGGTGTGTGTTTAGACACAGATTTACTTGATTATCAGCTGTGGAAGTGTCCTACACAGATCATTAAACCAAGACTCGAATCCACTGCTTTGTGATTAAATAATCTGCTGTAAAGAGTAACTCCTGTACTTAAGCCATAAGTGTAACAGCCCTCCATATGAGGTCAGAAAGGAATTTTCTGGGCTGCAGCTGGTTTTGTAGTTTAAAAATAATGCCGTGAAATGGCTATTTACTTTTGTTCCAAATGTGACTTTAAAATGAAAGGGACTTTGTTTCAAAAATAATGACAAGAGGAGGGTTTTTTTCCCATAAATGCAGCCCTGAACCTTTCGTTGTGGTAGGACCCAGCAGAGACTAACCTAAAAATATGCTGATCACCTGAAAGTCCCAGTGATTACTAAAAAGTCCGAGCCAACAAGGAAACTCAATACTCTTGTACTCCTGGCAAGATGAAAATTAACTCTGGTTCTGTGGAGAGAAAAGATCAGCGTGGCCTCCTTCAAGGAGTGCAACTTTCCCCAGCTGAATCCAAAGCAGTAGGAGGGAGGCACCTGAGCTGCTCTGCTCTCCACGCGCATTGGGGACGGCTGGGGAGGAGTCACAGCAGCCAGTGTAAGGCAGGGAGAGAAGGAGCTGTCAGGTCTTGCTGACAGTTCTCTAAACAGCCTGAGATTTTGGATGGAAAATCCAAAAGCCTTTCCAGGAAAGGCTTGGTATCACCTCTGGGTAAATATAGTGAGGCAGTAATTCCTGCGGTGGGAAAGCTTAGGTGCCAGAGGGCTCTTTAAAAGGAGAGGGTGAATGACCTTGAACAAAGACAGGCAAGCTAAATTCCCTCTCTTCCAGCTCCCACCTTGAGTTAATCTCCCCTGACAATGCAGTTAAAGTGAGGGAATTCTCTCTAGTGCCTCAAAACAGTAGCAAAGACAGTTACCATGGTGGAAAGTGCAGAGACTTCAGAAGCCAAAGGGAGACTGACAGAGCTTTGCAAAGCGCTTCTTTTTTTTCCCTAGATTTTGTAGGGTTGAGGAGGTGTTGAGAGTTATGAAGTCTCTCAGTTTCTTTTCTGTCAGGGTTTTGAAATCATATAAAGCAGACACAGTTGATGTTTTCCATTACAAAAATGAAGATATGCCATGTACAAAGAATCTGGCTTCCTTTTGAAACAGAAGCAAACTAAAGAGGCTGGATACAGAGCACTTCTTGCTTGTCTATGTTGTAAACTTCTTAGCAGCTCCATCCTAGGTGCTGTCACCCACTCCTAATGACCACTAATGGTGTTGCAGATGGCTCTGGACCTGATGTAGACAAGCCATCTGAAAACTAATCATCTTTCTGACAGGTGTCTCTTTTCATCATTTCCTTGAATCAGCTCAGAGTATTGCATCTTTTAATTTCAGGGACTAGAGTAAGGTGGCGTCTGTACCCATGTGAGGGAATGTTTTGAAAGTCAAAAAGCAGACAGAGAAGCCACAGTCTGTGCCTGTCTCTGCTTGGGTGAGCAGAGCCTGCTGTCACCAGCATTTCTGACCTGAATGCAAATTTAAGATTCAGTTCCTGTGAATAGTCTCTACTTGAGCTTATTATTCACTGTTCATTTGCCCGATTCCTGCCAACAGTCACATTCTCTGGTGTGTTCAGCTGGAGAGCACGCAATGGGTGTAAATACTGCTGATGTGAATTCACTAAGGGATTCAAGTGACTGTTCCTGTTAGTTTTGTGGCATTCCCTCAGCTCTGTTTGTTGCCATGCAGTCAGTTCTCAGCCATTGTTTCCTGGAGATACACACCAAGGGTCAAAACATTGTCATTTAATGCAAAGGAAGAACAGGAATAAGTTCCTATCACAAATCAAAGCACTCATTGCTCAGCTGGTGACTGATAAAAGTTTTTGAGTCCTGGCTTTCCCAGCTCCTCATTTTATCTGAGCTGGAAGACCCTCATTTATTCTGCACACATGCCATGACAGCTTTTGCTCCTTTTGCCCCCTTTTTACCCATTGTCTGCTCAGTGGTCTGATGCTATCCTTCTGTTTGTGCTTTTCCTCCCTCAGAGTAAACCACTAAGGGAAGTGGGGTTCTTCCAGTGCCCGCCCCACTGCCCAGTATCAGTATCAGACAGACTGTTTGTACCTGGCAGGATGTGAGCAGTGACCATGGGCTCCCAAAATGGGACCTAAGTGCCTTTTTAAGTAACGAGTGCCATTATCTTGTTACTTGTGTTTCTTATACACTTAGTTTTGAGCTGAAAGCCTGTTTTCTTCTCTCATCTTCCATACAAGCAACCAATTGTTGTCATCCCTCTCCCCCAACACTGTAAGTAAAGGAGCCTGCATTTTTATTTTACACTTGAGTTGTTTGGCAGGTTCCCTAGTGCTGTAATGAATTAGAGTCATTCCAAGATATTTCTTTATGGTTTGCTTTTCTGTTATTCGTAGGATTTGTGGAAGCAGGTAGAGAGGTCAGGCAGACAGGCTCCAAGATGGCGAAGAGAGAACTTTATTTACAAGAAGTTCCTTTTATACACAGTAATAAACAATTGTCTATTGGCCAAAGACAATCCACCCCTANCATTTCTTTGGTATTTCTGGACCTTGAGTGAATGAAGCCACCTGGTTTAGATGCTTTTTTAGCCTGTTTCTCAGCTGACACTTTTCTCTCTAATCCAGAGAAGAGACAGTTCTGCCATTACCTGAACTATCTGTCTTTCACTTTTGACAGCAGCAGCACTGTGGGTCAGTTCTCCTGGGATACCATACTTCCACAACACTGGTTTCCTTCTGGTCACTGAAAGTTCCTTAACCAGTATAGAATTTAGAGCCTTTTTTTTTTTTAAATCTGACCACAGTCATTGAAGTTCTCTCAGATCAAAAGGTTGTCTAGCAACAGAGGAGTTAGATGCTGATCATCTCAGGCAATTGTTATGGGGATGGGATTGGATCAGGCAGTAGCAGCAGCTGGAATTCTGATGAGAATATGGTGCTGCTGGAAAATGCCAGACCAGTCCGTAAAATACGAATGGCAAATGTTTTACTTTATGAATACACTTTCCCACTTGGAACAAGCACTTTTCATTCTGGAGTTTCTGTTCTGCACAGTGATTAATGTGTTGTCATTATCTGCAACTTTTTTAAATTACTTGAAGGAAATGCAGGCTGACACCAAGCTGTCAAAAGTCAGCTGTAAGTAGGTCTGGGGCCTGTGCTGGTTGCATTGCTGCTTTCCCTATGCACATGTCATCATTCATAGCATACAGCGAGATCCCTAAACTATTATTTTCCAGCTTATATGCTGAGATGGGATCAAGTGCTTCTTCCATTCCAAAAGCACAGACATGCCATGGATAAGTCCAGAAAATGAGATCCAAGCCTGACTGCATTCTTGATCGTTGTCCTGAAATAAACCCATTCATGCTTTTGCTGTTTGATCTGCAATTGAAAAAAGAATTTGAAGAACAAATGCCTGTAATCATGCTTTTAATTGTGGATAATGCATTCTGTGTTATGGCACGGAGTTATGAAGCGTGGCTCTTCTCTGGGAATTCCTCTGTGAAACAGGGTCAGGATGAACAAGGAGCAGCACCCCGAATTCTCCTCCAAGGGCTGCAGCGGCTGTGGCCATCTGCAGAGGAATCTCTGGACTACAGCCGTGTGCCATTGCTGAAGCAGCTCCAGCAAGCTGCAGGAGCTCCTTTTGCACAGCATCCACTCCCAGGAGGTTTCTCTGAATCTCAGGCTGCGATGTCACTCCAAAGCAATGAGCGTCGTGAAGAGGCTCAGCAGGAACAGCTGCTGCCAGGAGGGAGAGCGTGTGGGGCAGGGGACCTGCAGTGCTCCCCACATCAGAACGTCTTCTGCCCCTGGGAGCGTGTGCTGTCCTGGCTGTGGCTCGTGTGAGCAGAGAGGGGGAACCCAAGGGCTCCTTGTGTGTCCTCACAGGTACCTGATTCTTAAACCCTCTTGCAGTTCTGGAATTTCATTCCACTGTTGATCCAATCACAGCTTGAGTTGGGTGCCCATTTACACTTCGATCTCTGCATGCCTGGCCCTCCTGCCCCACTGAATTCCCTTATGAACAGACTGCTTCATCAAAGCACACATTCCCCTGCTGACTTTGGGCACCTTTCAGATTTTTTGCAGCATTAAGATCAATTCCTTTGTGGGAAGAGATGTGTGGGTGTATTCTGTTCCATCAGGAAGCTGAGATTTCAGGATTTTCTCATTTTCAAGCAGTATCAAGTGTCACTGTTGCATACACAGGTTGTTGCAAACCCTCCATTTAATTTTTTTAAGTTGCCTATGGAAGGGCAAAGCAGGAATCTGGAGGAGACTCCAGATTGGCTGGGGCCAGAGATGCAGTCCTTGTGCTGAGAGCAAGCACGCCTCTGAGTCAGGAGTGCTGTCCCTGGCACACCAGGCAGCTCACACCAACGCTTTCCTGCCAAAAGCAGCGCAGGGCGGTGGTGTCTGATAACAACTGCAACAGCGGCAATGAAAAGGTGCCTTGTGTTCAGTAAACTGAACAAAGCCTGAGCAACTGTGCTTTTGGGAGACAAAACCGAATCGATAACTCGATGAGGACTGTCAAGTAATGCTGTTGTCTGCAGTGCCTTTAATGGCTTTGGTCAATAAACTGCAATTATTTTACAAATATGTGTTGTGTTCTCTTCTAAATCTATCTCTCAGCTTCCTATATGAATTTTTAAAATGAGAAATATCCTAAGCGCTCGCATTGTATAAAATCTGTACTTAAAATCAATTGGTGTATAACAAAAGGCCTGGTCTTGCTTATCCAAAAAAGCACATGCATAAAGTGCCATGTCTTCTATTGTATATTTTCTCCTTTTTTAAAAAGCAAAGTTCATAGTATATCATCATTTATACATTTTCAGAGACCCTTCAGGAATACATACTCTTTCTGTCCTTCTTTTCTTTAGAGGTTGGAATTTGTCTAAGTATCACAATATATTTTACTTCACAAAGTTTAAAAGAAGAAAGTAATCTCCAGACGCCTGTATTATATGAATTTCTCTGTCTAAATAATTTTTATTTTTGCTGTGCTGTAAACTCTGATCTATACCTCCCTTCATTTTAGAGTCATAACAGTATAAAGATTCTTCTTACTATACCTAGCATTTAGTTGCTTAAGGGGAATTTGCGTTTCCCTTTAAATATTAAAAAGAAGCAATGGGGATCTAGAAGAAAAGGACACAACTTATTCAAAGTAGAAACTAAGCTCAGCATAGGAGGTGGGGCTTTGCTGTCTACTCTTCAAAGCATATCAACATGATAGCTTTCAAATATTTAAAACTGTGCTACTTACTCAAATGTGCAGGTGTCTGTAAAAAAAAAAAGCCCAGCAAGAATGATCTTATCCTTAGCAGTCTTCCCCTTCAGTGCTACCAGAGGATCAGCAAGAGCAAAAAAAAAAGCAAAATATTATTGATGAAGAGATAATCAGAACATTTTCAAAAATGCAGAAAGGTGCTAGGGGTTGTTTCAAACATCCTGGGCATCCAGCTCCTCTGCAGATTGGAATATTTCTCCTGTATTATTTACCATTAGTTGAGTGAGTAGTGGACACATGCCCCAGGCCTTACTGAAAGAAAATATTCTGGTCATAGTCATTGAAACCTTTTTGTTTTCCTTCTGCACAATGTTTTGATTTCCTAAAGTGTATTTCAGTGGGAGCATGATCTTCTTGAATATTCTTGACATTTTGTCTTTGAAGAAACACTAAAATCTCATTTTAGGTCTCGTTTGCCCAAGTGGGCTAATCAGGTAAAAGTGGGAGCGGGAAGGAAATAAAGAATCATTGCAACAGGCAGCAGCATTGACATCCTAATGGCAAAAGAGGGCTGTTGTCCCCCTGGGGCATGCAGCCTCTCCCAGCCAGCTCCTTTAAGTGGGAACTGGCATCCCTGCATCCGGCCAGCCCTGCCGGGCGCTCTGGCATTTGGGGTTACTGTCACTGGGGGGAAGGTGCTGGCTCTGTGTGTGCTGGCAGCAGTGCAGGCACTCACAAGGGCACGGGCTGCTCCTAAACTGCACGGACTCATCTCGGAGAAGAGCACGGTCACTTCAGAACAAAACGTCTCTCCCCAGAAGCCTCTGCTTCAGCGAACGTCTCCCAGCACACGCTTGTCTCCATCAGCTGCTCTGTCTAAGCTGCAGCACACTCACCTTTCTGCTTTAATAGCCTGTTAATGCCGCTCTCAATTAACAGTGTTCATTCCAGGTTACCTCCGTGTTTCACACACTGCTCACACTGTCGCAGGAATAGGAAATGTAAAGATTTGCTGAGGTAAATAAGTTTGAGATTAGCTGCTGTGTATTTTGTATCTACTGTATGTTTTTATATAATATAGAAAAGTAACTTGATACCACTTGATATATCAGATTTTGTTCTGTTTGCAAAAGCAGTTTTGAAAATGTTGTGTTGGATATTTTTAACATGGACCTTTTGCTCCTTTGCTGGTGAAAAAAAAAATAAAAGAAGAAGCTACCTGCCTTACAACTCGAAGGGTATGAAATTTGAGAAATGATAATAGAGTTCAGAGTGCATGCTTGCCTCTCGTGTGCTCACTCACAGGCTTTTCCCTATTCAGTTTCTTTCCCAACATCGGGCAATAGTGATGTGAGTTCTGTACTTCTTTGATACTACCAGACATTCTTTCACAAAGCTGAGAGTTCAGTGGCAGGAGAGGTGGGAGCACTGTGAGACACCATTTCACTTGGCAGTGAAATTGTAATGTATTTCTGGGATTGTGTTTCTGGAATTAAGGAGCACAGGGCATAAAGGCATTTGCAGGTCTGCTTTTGGAGTATATTAGTATGTGCAACCTGAAAATTCAGCATCAAATTGCATCTTGAGATAGGTAAAGGTGGGAAATTGACTGTCCAGAGGCACAAGGACAAAAAGAACCCTGGATCAAATAATCCCCATTTCCAGAATGCATTATATGTTTATGAATCAGTAGGATATAGGCATTGCTATTTTAAAACAACAGCTTAGAGGGTATTTTCCTTATACCCTGTTAATCGTGTTCAAACTTTTTATTAGCCACCTGAGAGACAGAATTAAAAAAACTCTTTTAAATTTAAAGAAGTTTTTCATCATGTTTAACACTTGTTTAATAGTCTCTTCCCAAGCTTCCTCTGAGATGATTTAAAGTATGGTTACATAGATCCTAGTGGTGTACTAGGACCGTGCTCCAAGGAAAGGAAGGGCTGGATGTTGCTGTTCTCTTTGTGGTCAGTGGAAATTTTGATAAAGCTGAGGCTTTCATGGAACAAATTGAGACTATCGAATTTTTGCTGCAGCTTTTAAAATGGTTGGTAAAATTTCGTAATTGCTTCAGGATGTTCAAAAGGTTCAATGACTGCAGCACTGGACTCACAAGCTTTTGGAAGGTAGCAAATTGATTCACAGAATAGGGGTGGGAAAGCACAGGGCCCAGTGACTGCACTCCCTGGAGCCCAGGCTGTGCCTTGGTATTTAGGAATTTTCATGATTCATTCATTCTTGTACACCTAGTCTCTTTAAAAGACAGGGGGACAATATTCTTCCTTTTGCAAAAGCTGGATAGAAAGGCAATGATGCTTTCACACGTGCCAGCACTGACAGTGAATGGAGAAGGCTTGCAAATGGTAAGAAGAGGCACATCAGAATAGGTTGGACCCTTTTCCAGAAGCCTTTTGAAAATGAAAATCCTATTTGACTGCTTTCAGAACTGGAGGAAACTTTCTCAAGGTTTTCTGGCAAGATTCACAGATGCTCTCAGTATTCACTGGGTACAATTAAAAGACTGAAGGGGGACTTACAGCTCCCTGATTTGAGCCTGACTTTGTTGTGGCCTTGGCACAGACTAGAACAGCTTGAGTGCAATCCATTACACACGGGCCACCAGAGGCCAGCTGTGACATGAAGTGGCCATGCGTGAATGTGCTCAATGGCTCCATGTGCCATCTCTCTCATAAAGCAAGACATTTTTTCCCATGGAAAGGTATAATGCTGTCTCTTCTTTACCAGTAAGTGTTTTGTGTGTGTGTATACCCCAGGAATGTTTACCTTACATGTATTTGAGATGCCCTGTGTGATGCATACGCCAGCAATGCCAGTCACCCTCTTTATTCCCCTCAGTAATTCAGCTGGCATTACGGTGCCTGTTTCTCCACAGATGATCCCGGGGCAAAAAAAGGAGCTAATGCAAATGCCATAGCTTTTTCACCATAACAGAAAGCAGAAAGAAAAAAAAAAAATCAATGTTGTCAAGTGAGCAGAATCGATAGGGAAAGCAGAGTTAGCATCAGGCTGCTTGGAGAACGTTACCAGCAATCTGAAGTTGCTCGTATCCTACAGAACAGCCACAATAAGGTGACTTAAAAACTTGCTAATGAGTCTGGCAGCCCGTAAGGCAGAGGCAGCGTGTTGAATTCACATTTGTGTCGGTGTCATCAGGCTTTACAAGCCCTCGGAGGCTTTTTAAAGGGAAGATAATGTTTTGGCTTTGTGCACTATTTGCAGCTGAGGAATAATCAGAAGAGAGAAGTATGACTTGCCTTAGTGTCTGTGCCTTGCAAAGGTGCAGGCAGACATTGCAAACTCTAATCTTAGTAAGTGTGTTTATATGCTATTTTCATGTCGAGCAAGGTACAGAGTTTTTAAAAGCTGACCTATTGAACAGGATAGGAAGGCAATAACCCCTCTGGCTTGTAACAGAAGCCTGCAAGGAGGGGAGAGGGATGAGCCACCAGGAGTAGCACTCCAGTGCAAGCATTGTGATGCTGCTTTCACAAATTTCTGCTGGGAATTCTTGGGTGTAATTGCAAGGGGCTTGTCATAGAAAAATAGGCCATATGCTCCCTTATTGTCTGCCTGCAAGAGTAAAAAGATGACAGCCTTAATAGCAGGAAAAAGGAGGAGATGTAATATTCTAGAAAACATGGCTGGCTTTATTCAGAGGAGAGAAGGTGAGAGAAATTAAGCAAAAGGTTTCTGCCTCACCAGTTTTCTCCTTTTAAGTAAAAATTTATAGACTGCTGACAATTGTTATGCAAAGCCAGAATCAATAGCTCATACTAAGGCTGAAATTTCTAAAGACTGCCAGCTTGATTCATTTTTCTGTAATGTATCTGAACTGCTTGTGCTGATTCAAGGTCAAAATTTGTAGACTGTATGCAGCGTATGGTGAGAACCTTTGAATTGTTCCTAAAGTTTAGTGTCGTGTCCAAGCACGCTGATAGGACACAATTCACTACTAGTGGCACTCTCTTTTTTTTTATTTCCATCTGCTCATTCAGGTGACAAGTGTAGGAGCAAAGTGGGTGCTGAGGCAAATTCACTTTGTAGCATAATGATGTGTAAATCCATCAAACTGTGTTTAAGAAGATGATGGGCTTAAATACCTTTTTTCCAAGAGTTCCTCATGACTGGTGAATGGTCAGTTGAAAGGAAATAAATGTTCTCCCAGAAAGGTGACCCTGGGAAAGTCCTTTCTTTGGACTCGTGCATTCATAGCTTAAAATCCAAACATCAATATCATGCTTTTGTACCACTTTCTCGACGTCACCTCTTCTTTTCTAGCCAAATAGACCCTCGTAGCTGTTGTTGCAATGGGCAGCCTGAAATGTGGCAGAGACATGCAGAACAGCTGTGCATCATGTTTATCCTGCCCTGCTGTCCAGTTTGAGCCTAACAAAGTGGACATCTGGTTCCAGTGTGTGAACATGTGTGCTGACCATTTAGCTCCTCAAACAGTGTTATCTGAAGGTATCCATTTGCTGTTGAATCTCATAATATCGAGGCCACGTCTGACTGCAGACACCTTTGGTATAACTTCAAATTTAATGAAATAAGATAAAAAGCAGAAATTGTTCTTCTTGTCAGACTGAGAATTAGTTTGAATGGTATTAGGTCAAACCACACCCAAAAATGTCAATAGCTCCTGTTCCCCAAAAACAGGGACAGAGTTGCATCTGGAGATCAATGCATTGGGGTTATTTTGGATTAACATGAGAAGCAAACTCCAAATTCACATGTAGGTTATGGAAATTCTTCACCAGCCTGTTGATGTCTGTCCGCACTGCAAGGGCATGGGTTTGGCCATCCCAGAAACTTTGGTTCGTGGCACAGAAATTAAAGTCATCTGAAGGATTTAACCAAATAAATCTGCACTGGCTGATGACTGCAGAGGAGAGAGGCTGCTTGCCATGTTGTACCCTACAGTATATGGAACTTCCATTTCTTCTTGCCAGCTTTATTTTGATTGTGTTCTGCACAATGGCAGTGCTTAGGAGGAAAAATCCCATTACAGAACTTTGTTTTAATTTCTACCATGGTGATAGGCCAAAATTCCTCATTTAAATGAGCAAGAAAGGGAGCTCCTGTGTTAGCCTGCTTTACTGGAGGGCACTGTCCATCACTCCTGCACAGTCCTGAACCTGCTTATGCCAGTCCTGCTGCATGGTGAGTTTCTGTGACTTTTCTCTGGATCTGTTCATGCCCGTTTGCCTCTTCTGTGGCCACACGTGCTTTGCTGCTTTCCAACAGCTATTCCTTTATACAGGACTTCAGTCCAGGGTTCCTGTCCTCTCTGTGTTAGTAGGTTGGGGGACAGATATTCCAGGGAAATTCTCAACTTTTGTCAGTAACTGAACAGGCCCTCTGCCAAAGTCTTTGATGGCTCTAATTCAAGCACGTGTTCCCATGTTTCCCTGGAATTTAATGGCATTTGAGATGGGGAAATGCAAACTTGGCTTTAGGCACAATGTATGCCTGAAAGTTTTGAAAATAACTTTTCTCTGCCTTTGTGTCTTTACTGTTATATTCCTCTCTGTGGAAAGCTCTGCCTTTCTTAACCAGCCCTTAGCTGTAAATTGATACACTTCTCTTTTAGAAAATTTGCTCTGTAGGGATCAGATTACATTAGCTCTGAAAGTTGTCGGAAATGTTTTCCATTATTATGGGGGCTTGTCAAATTCACAGTCCACGTGGAATGCAGATGCGGCAGAAACATCGACTCTCGGGCTGATGGCAGAGCATTCCAATTATCCCGTGCTGGTGCAGGGGAGGGTATTTTTGGTCCTTGGGAAGCACAGTGGCATGATGCCGCATGTTAGGAGATCAAGTCTCTTGCCTGATTTCAGACATAAGTGTGAGGGTAAGTGATACATGAAATCTCAGCCTGAAGGAGTCCAGGAGCGAGTGCTGAAAGGAGACTGATGGAATTACAATAGCATATGGAGACAGAATTACAAGACCGAATTCCACTTTCAGCTACACCTTTTCAGCCACTCAGGAGTCAATCAGCCATTTTTTATAAGCTAGGGCTCTGTATGGATTGATTCGTTATTGTTGCAAAGCCTTTTGTGCTGGGCTCAAAACGTTTTAACCCCTGCTGTGGGGTTTGGAACAGACCAACTCCCATCCCAGGAGCTGGGGATGTTCCCACATTCCCACAGCAGAGCTTTGCCAGGGATGGGAACTCTCCACTGGTCTTGTCATCGCTCAAAGGCAGGACCATGACTCTGTCCTGTACAATTACCTCCCCACACAGGAGAAGCTGTGTTTGTAGGAATGAATCCAGCTCCTAAAAAGCACTTTTTGAACACTGTGTAACGATGTTCAGTTTTTGGAATCCACCAGGGTTCATAAAGCATTCACTGGATGTTTTGCGTCCAGTCATTCTGACTATTTTCCTTTTTTTTTTTTTTCCCCACACAAAGGCAGTGCAATTTACAATCTGTAAGGGAGACTTTCAGGACTGCATTGCACCTGTCTGTCAATCACAGATCAGATCTCACTGAAATACTTATATTTGGGTGCCAAAAGCCAGAGATTTCTGAAATCATTGCTTCATTCTGACAACTGAGTACCCCAGATTTGCAGTGAGTGAGGAGGCAATCTGATATTTTTATTATAGTATTTGAATTTTTTTATTAATTTAAAATGATAGTGGCAAACAAGTTTTATGTGAAATGTCTGTTCTGACAGGCCTGCAAAGGAAAGATGTCAGGAATACGTGTAACTAGAGGATAACTTCCCTCTGCTCAGATTTGTCAACAGCAAACCAGAAGGCAGAAACAATGTGAAAATGTCATTTCCCAGTGGAACCAGTTCCTAATTGACACTTGTAGTCTGCAATGCCTGTTTCTCATTTAACAGCTTTCACAGCAGAGGTACTTAAACTTTACTCCACGTTTTCTTGTTTAGTCTCAATTTCTTACTTTGACACACAGCAGAATCCTAAGGGGAAATGAAACAACAACCCTGCTGCTTGTAAGCTGATGAAACCTTTCTGGGAGAATCAATCCAGAAGAAAACTTGATATGATAGACTGCAGCTGGCTCTATGCAAGGTTTACAAAGCAGTGTTTTAAAACATGTTGATTTTTTCCCCTGGAAAGGTCTCCAAGTAGAGCATCCAGTTCATTTTCAGACTGTAATTTTAAAATCTGGTGGAGCAGATCCTTACATGTTTTCAAAAGACATTGCTCTTTCTCTCCCTCTCCATTAAAAAAACCACAGATGTTGGATGAGACAGTGACAGTAAATGACACTATATTTTTTGTGAGTGTTTTAAACATTCAGATACTAAAAAGGAGGATAGTGGTTCTTTTTGAAAAGAAGGAAGAAGATTTTACTTGGTTTTGAAGAAGGTGGTTAAGGGAAGTGGTTTTGTGGAGAAGGAACAGGGAGAAGGCTCCTCAAAGCAGGTATATTCATCTGGCTTTTGTTTCTGGGAAAGGTGAGATTCTAGGTTTGTCCTCAGGAAATCCCTGCTGGCTCAGTGAGATGCTTTTCTGCTTGGCTGACTGTCTTGGCTCCCAGTTTCTCCTCTGGCTTCTGTGGTGCAGTTCTGGGAGTGTGGCAGTCGGGGAAGAGCCTGGAGGCAGCTGTGTGGAGACAATGACACTGAACACCTGCCTGATAGGAAAGCACCTCACCTCACACCTGGGACGACATCTCAGGTGGGGGCACATTCCTTCTTCAGGGGACTTGTCAGATAGCCATGATTTTCCACAGGGCTTTCTTGGGCTGTTGTACCTTTAGTTCTCTTTGCAGGGAGCGCACACATCCCAGGTAGCTGATCTGGGGCTCCCCTGGACTGCTTGCTGGTGAAAAGGTGTGCTCAATACCGTGATACCAAAGGTGTTTGCAAGTCTGGACCTCTGATTTCTAGGTCTTAATTCAGAAAACAATTGCATGAATGATTTAACATGAATCAGCTCCTCAGGAACCCATTCTCTTGATGATGAACGTAATTACTTTGCTTTCTTCTTTCACCTGGCCACTGTAGGCTTTCAAATTATTAATATTTTATGATCACTTTTTCTCCTCTTTCCTGCTTCTTTCCTTCATCATACTACTTTCTCCCTCTGGTCGAAGGTGCTATAGAGGGATGTCTGTTTTTTATGCTGCCATTCAGCACTCTGCTGCCTCAAATGTTTGTTTGTCATTAAACTATTCATGTGTTTCATGTGGGCTATTTCTCTGTGCCTTTCAACTCCTGTTTTTTAAATAAACAAGACAGCAAAGGCAGTGCTAGCTTTTCCCTGCTTACAGATTCAAAGACTGAGGATTCAGTTGGTCACCTAAAATGCAAAGTTACTTTGCAAGTCTTTTCATATAAATATGCAGGTCTTAAATCCATGTCATAGAAAAATTTAAGGCAGTTTTTTCCCCTAATAATATAGGATATAGGTAGTGCCATTAGTTTGTTTAGATGAATACCAGATCAAACTAGGAAAACATCTCCAAACTCATCTTCCACACTGAAATAATTTTGTTTGTGACTGCTTTGTTTTTTCTTTTTACCAAAATATCTTTCATCTTTTTATTCCTTTCACTGAAAGACATTTCACTTGTTTGAAGGTCCTTGATCACCACATTCAAACTGGAAGGCAGTGACAGCTCCTGTGCGCAGGACTCTTGTCATGTCCTCATGTGCTTGCTTTGAGGCGCACCTAATTTAAGGTGAAAGAGAGTTTTGGGCTGCCTCCTGTGCCACATTTGTCTCTAAACTCCCAGAGCTCATATTGTGTGCATTCCTGGAACCTGGAAGGCAGCAGTGGGTAGGATACATGTAGGATGAGGGTGTTTTGGCACAATCCAAATCCACTCCGCTACCACAGGGAGAAGTCTCACCTTTTTCTCTTGGCTTTTAGCCCATGTTTCAAATTCCCCCAGCTGTCAGTGCCTGCCTTCACACATCTGGCTGAAAGATAATCTGTTTCTTTGAAGTTTAGCAGTTTAATCCAGGTTTTAGATTGCATTATCTGACCTGGATTTTCATGTTGATTTGGATGTTCCCTTTTGAGGACTGGCCTCAGATGCTGAAGTGCCAAGTGCAGCAGGGGCAGGTCTGTGTTTCAGTAAGGGCCCAGCCCCAGAAAAGCTGAGGTGTGCGTCCAACCGCCCCGACTTTGGCAGGACTCACGAGATTCAGGCAGAAGGGCAGAGTGTGGAGCATCAGTCTCTAAAATTTCACTCAGGGTTTGTCAGTGTTTAGCTCAGCTGCCTCCTATTACACAAATCTTCAGAAATACCAGTTCTGCCTTGGAAAGAGGGAGAAAATTCTGCAGTGCCTCCTTTCGTGTAGGAACATCCCAGTCCTTTCGCAGTCAGAGCTACCTCTAAGGAGAGTCCCTGTGCTGCAGGGAGTCCCAGCAGCAGGCAGGCCTTCAAGTAAATGTATTTTCTGTTAGTTTGAAAGGCACATACCAGTAATGCACTTGCCTTTTATCAGCTCTGTTGTTGTGTTTTCTTTCCCTTGTAAGGTTTAGCACGTTTCATCCCCACATCTTACACTTAGATACCTCTCTTCACAGCTCCCTTGTTTTCCCTTTCAAACAGGGACTCTTGGTTTTGCATGAAATCTGGTCTGTAGGTGGCCACAATTGGAGCTGTTAAGAATTTATCTTAAAAACAAGAAGCTCCCTCCTGCTGCAAAGACAATTTGTTAAAATAATATGCACAATTGAATATGACCTGGTCCATTTTTAGACAGAGTTTCTAAATAGAAGAGAAAGTGGCCTCTCTTATCCTGAAACAAGGGAATTTTCCAAGGTTATCTTCTCTGTAGTGTGAAATATCTTGACTTTCACTGAAACCCAGTCAATTGCAGGTGGAATTCCTTTATACTTTATTTTGACAACCATTGAGTGAAAAGGCTTGAGGCTAAATCTGAGATCTGTATCTTGTGCATTTTAGAACTAAAAGGTCAGTGAATACTCTTCAGGGAACTTATCCATGTGTGAGTAACATGTGAGCAATAAAAAAATTAAATTATTGGCTTACATTTGGTTTGCCTGAGACTTTAAAGAAAAGGAATAGCCTTAGCAAGCAAATGTGCTGTCTTAAATTGCCACACAGCTCTTAGAAATATTTCTCTGCCAGTGGTTCCCTATCCTTCAAAAAAAGTCCCAAAACAAACAAACAAACAAACAAACCCCAACCAACAAAACCCAACCCCCCCCAAAAAAAAACAAACAAAAAAACAAACAAACAAAAAAAAACACCCCCCCAAAAAAAGCCAGGGTTGCTGTTGCAGAAAAGTATTACTTTACTTTTTCATGGGAAAAAGTAAAGTAATACTGAAATTTTAAATACTTCTTCTCTCAGCCTTCAATACAGATATAACTCAAGCCTTGGATTTGTTGATGTAAATAAAGAGGCTCATTTAATTGTTGAAACAGCTGACTAACCAAGCAACTCCCTCCCCAACTATGCTGTGAAGGGAGGTTTGACACCCTGTGCTCTGTCAGTTTTCTGGAGTTAAATAACACTGCTGGAAAAATGGAGCCAAGAGTGTTCACACTGTGTATATAAATCAGTGATTTGCATCTGATTTGCCAGGTTTTAATTTACCAATTAGCAAATGCTATTTAAATGTGTCTAAACCACAATTTCAAATTAGTATGCATGGTAAAATAAAGAAGCTAATTGAAAACAGGCAAATTAAAGTTCATATGAAACCGTATCTATTACTAAAAAATCTGTTCTTTCAGTCATAAAATCCCTTACCGTTTGCCTGAGTAGAGTCATTTCTCGAAGGGGGTCACCGTGGTGCTGCAAGTCACAGCTTTTGCCCGCACTGGGGATTTCTGGACCGTGGTATCGGATGAAATGCACCAGGTCCGTTGTGTAATACAGTCTTAGTATCTGGGCTACAACAAACTAGCCTTTGCCTTTAAAGTATGCTCAGAAACACTTCCAGGCATTTTCATATGTTGAATTCTCAGAGAATATTAATACCATGCTTAACGTTTTACTTACTCATATTATGAAGTGAAGTGCTCAAGTTAATTAGCAAAATGTCATGAATTTTCTGCTTTCTATCACTGGGGAGTAGCATCGAGTGTCAAAGAATGTATCAACCTTTATTATCACACCCAAATGTGATTATGGAGCTACTGAGATGCACCTTAGAATTCTGATTTCTTTTTTATTCTAAGTTTTCAATAGTAACTGTAGACATGCCATTCTGGTTTGTACATTACATTTACAAATTATCTGTTTCAAGAGTACTACAAACATACAATCATAATTTAAAGTCTTTTTGGTCAGATGTCAAAGACCCAGCCCAAAACTGTCTTACAAAAATAATTAATAAATTAGTACAGTTCAGTTTGGTATGCGATCTCAATTAATATTTAATCAAATTTAGTGAGGCAGAATTCAGCAGAAATGTGTATATTCAGGCTGTAGCCCCGTAATCATCAAGTTCATGGGAAAATTACAGCCCCTCAATATTTAATAATAAGTCTTGTCCTCATGAACTGGTAATGCCAGCAAAATAACCAAAGGAGGTGCTGGGTCATTGAAAGAGAGTGGGGCTGACATTGGCTCTCAGCCAAAGCCAGGAAAAGAGATGCTTACCTAATTCAGGAGAAAAAAAAAGAAACTGAGTAAAGGAACCGCCTTCCCTGCTTGCTCTGTGAGTTCACAGCTTGTGTTCTTCACCCTTCTGAAGGAACCAAGAACAAAAACATTCAGCAGCACCAAGTAGAAACAAATAGTTAAGGTTTTCTTTCCTTGGAACTTTGACCAAGAAGATGAGGGTGAGAACCTCAGCAGCCTAAGACTGCTGCTCATTTTTTGTCCCTGCAGTGATGAGAAGGGAATTGCTGTCACAGTCTGAACACTTCCCGTGTTAAACATGGAATGCTGTATTTCTGGGAACAGAGGACTGAGCCACTGGTAAACAGTGATATAAGTTTGATGGATAGATTTAGCGCTCATAATGTTTGTGTTCATCTCATGACACCTTACATAGCATTTTTTGGGGATGTGGAGAGGCTTTCTTGGAGTCTGGAGGGTCTTGATCTCGCCTATATTTCCCCCTCTCAGACATCTTGCTCAGCTCTGCTACAAAAAGGGAGCTTTGCTCTCTTGTCTTTTTTTCTTGCAAGGAGAAGGTTAAGAATTTGTGGTAAAAAATTCTTCCTGTTTTAAATTTTAAGGCTGTCTGTATTTGCCACAAGTTTGTTGGAGTCCTATAGCATCAGCAGATCTGAAGGCAAAGAATATCTCAAGCTGTCTCTATTGAGCCCTGGACCCATTTCCTCTTTCCAAGCCCTAAGTTCTGTAACTGCAAAATTGAAAAGTTTTGTAGAGTTGATGCATGGGGAAACTACGTGCTTGCCAGTTTTGTTTTTTGTTTTATTTTTTTAATTGAATGTTCTCATCTTAAGGAAAGTAGGAAAATTTTGTTATTTTCATCACAAAACTAGTGTTTTTCCCTACCCATGGAAACAGCATTTTAGTCTCAGAGAAAGCATGATACAAGACTTTAAGTATTTGGTTAATGCTGGAAGTTAATTGTGAATGCTGGGCCCCTGTATTTGATTATAGTTGATTGGAATGTGTGGCTCCCAATTAGCCTGGTATACAAATTTTGTTTCTCTCAGAGGCTTGGTACTTCTGTGCCAAATCGTGATTTTTTTTTTCCCTCCCCACTGTGGGCTTCACATGACTTCTCCCAATTCTTTCCACCTTCACAGTGAACTGAAAATCCAAGGACTGATACAGGCCAAGAAATGAGTTTTTCATACCAGATCCCCACATTTTATCGATTCTTGCATTGCCTCAAGCAAAAAGTAATTGTATTAAGAACTTTTACAAAGCCTGGGTGTTATTTCCATCCACTATTTTGTGTCCTGGGGACAAGTCAGAATAGCTCAATTCCCCTTCTGCAAAAGTGAACTACCCTGAAGAGAAACCCATATAATGAATGTCAATGAGAGTGACAGGGTCTTTGCCCCTGAGACTGCGCCAGAGCAATCAATGAAAACATGTCCTCAGGGCCTACTAACACTGCTAAGTTAAAATTAAAAGCACTGAAGTCCTGCTATTGTGGGACACCGAGAGAAGACAATTATAGTGCTTCGTACAGCGTGACAACAGAATAGATCTCCAAAATAAATTTATTCCTTCTTTTTACCAGCTGTGTCTTTGAAGCTTTGGTTTGGTTTTTGTAGCTTGCCCTCCAGCTTCACACTTACTTTCTTTTTTCCTAGTTTTGCCTGTTTGGTTACTGCTGACTGTGGCCCTGATTAAAAGAGCAGGTGCTCTTATACCTCTTGTGAGATGTCTCCAAGATCCTGTACTCCAGGCTGTATGGCTTCTTGTGATCCCCAAGGGAAGCCTGCTTAGAACTGCCTGAATGAATTGTAGCGATTGAATGAAACGTAGTGGGAGTCACCAGCTTAGGAAATTATCCAGAAGGCGAGTCATGAGGTCTGTTAAAAATGGTGTCAGGGCTTAGAAAAGTACATACTGCCTGCAAAATCCCAAAAAATAGGCCTTGGAACTCTCCAGCTGTCATTGGCTTTCCCATCAATACACAAAGGCACCTGGATACATATGTAGACACAATATATACACAATTTGAAGGAACCATTTTCTGTTGCACCAATGTCAGCAAGTGTTAGTGTGACAAGGAGCTCACCTTTAAAACTTCATCGGGGTTTAGGGCCATCAGTCCTTGATCCACAGAAGTGTTTCTGATTCAGGCCACTGTTGAACAAAATTTCCAACACGATTTTCTCTCTGAGGTTTGTGGTCCTTAGAAGGATCACAGCTCAGGAAGTTAAACTTCCAGATGTTTTCCAGTCACAGCCTTTGCCTGTCAACAAGATTCATCTCCCTGCAAACGAATTTCAATGTCCTTAGAAGGTGGGAAATCCTTTGGCACACCCTTGCAGTATCTAGCAGTGCGAGGTTGACTTGTGTGGAGGATGGTCGAATCTGTTCAGTGCTCAGTCTCAAAACCTGTCAGCTCTGTGAGCCTTCTGCAGCGTAACCAAACCCAGCAGGCTCTTGCAGATCTCTTGGCAGCAAAGCAGCTGAGCTTTGAAGGGAAGAAAGACTTGTGGGCTCCAGTGTGGGCTGCTGTGACTTACCTGAATGTCTGTCACACGTCCATCCTTCTGCTTTGAGCAGTACTCCCATTCCACAGGCATTCTCCAGCAGGTTAGGGATGTTTTATCACTCCTGTCCCTCTTGTAGCCATGTCCATTTTCACTAGTCCTCTTCTTTTAAATGAAAGATCAGTCTCCAGTCTTTGTCTTCTTGAGATGCCTCCAAGAAATCTGGAGCTCCAAGAAGCGATCATGTTACTCCTTGAAGGGCACCATTCATTTTCTCTGTGATTGCTGCTAGAGTGTCAATGGATCACCTGAACAGTGGTAGTTTTGGGGTAGGATAAACCCTTTTTTTTTTTTTTTTAATGTAGGTGGCAGAATGAGAAATGGCAACTTGCTGAGTATTTTCAGTAGGAACAGTATTCCATGTCTGGGAAGAGTTTCTTACCAGGTATCATTTAGAAAATGTGCTCTAATGGCCCTTTCACAATGAAAAGTATTTCTGGTATGTGTAGCTTTCAGCACCAAATCAATCAATCACCGGCTGCCATGAGCTGTCATAATGAAAAAGAAGTGGTATTTAGCACCAAAACATCATGAAACACAGGTATAAGGGTGCTGTAAAGGCAAACTAACAGCCTTGATTGCTGTGTATATTATATGTGTGTAATATATATATATTACATTGCAGAGCCAATGTAATTCTTCACATCTCTTATTCCCCCTTATTTACCTCACTCACCAGAACAAGTACATCAGGGATTTTATTAATTCAGAAGAAGGAGAAAGAAATGTTCTCAGAGCTTTCTGTCCATAAACAGAGACACATAAATTGCTCCTCCTTGATCCAGGCTTGACTTTTGTCCTGCTCATGGGAAGGAGCCCAGGTATCTGTGTCACCCTGCCCACTAGGCTTGTCAGATGTAGGACAGTAACACACAACATCAGGAGTCCAAAATACTTTGACTGACTCCGAAAAATATTTTCTTGTCTTTGCATATTGGGTACAAACTATTTTTGTGATACCCATGTTTCACCATGTTTCCGAATTGGACAACTTGCCAAAACTTTAACTTTTGTGCAAGATGAAAAATGTATTTTCCATGCAGATTTCACATTTTTGTGTACCATTTTACCTACTACCCAGGGAGGGCAGAATCTTTCCTTACACTGATCAGAGACACTGAGAAAATCTGAGCATTCCGTTACAGAGAAATGTTACTCAGGGATTTGTCTATACACCAAGTATTGTTGGTCATTTGTGAATGGAGGGAGCAGAATATGATACAGCAGGAAATACAGAGATGCTGCTTACGAGAACTGAATTTCAGAAGGTAAAAATGTAATTGTGAACTATGTGTTGAAATAAAGAGGGTCCCAGAATCTTTTCCCAAAACTGGATTTTTTGTTGTTCTTGTTGTGCCAAGTGTAATCATTGACTTTTAATAATTGGTTTATTTTAATTGCAAGCTGTGGTACAATATTTAATAAAACCTGGGATGAGCTCAGCTGGTCAGAGCATGGTGCAGGTTACACCAAGGCCACAACTTTGATCCCTGCACTGGCCATTCACTGAAGTGTTGGACTTGAGCCTTGTGGGTCCCTTCCAACTCGGAATATTCTGTGAAATCTTGCAGCAGAGAAATAAGGAATAATGATTGAACCACATGGAATAAATTAGATGTCAGAGGAGCTGCTCTGCTATCAGCAGGTTTCTGTAACTTTATCACATCCTTATTCATCAGGTTATGCTTCTCACAGCTGTAAGCACTACAGATAGAATGATAAAGAACCTTCGGCTGTGCTTCAGACTTGGAAAACAGTGCTGCTGTTGCAATGATGCTTTTGTTCTGCCTGTTTACTGGACAAAATGTCCTGTATTTCATACTATTTTTGCAGGATAATACAGTTGTTTTTTTTCAAATACCAGGGAAGTTATCAAAAGGAAGTGGTGCTCGCTCAGATGTAAGCTGCATAATGAAACCAAGGGGTTCTTTTAATGGCATACCTGTTTTCAAGATGTTTCTTGCTGTTACTGTGATCTTGTTTGAATAACCTCACAGGTACTGGAGGGAAAGGCTATTTTGTTCTTCCATCTCCACTACCTTTTCTTACACACACAAACTATGAACTGTTGTATTGAAGTGTTAGAAACTTTTTGGGTTATATAGAGGACAGAAGAGAGTCCACATTTCCTCTATAAATAGGAGGTCTTGGATGGTAAGAACAAAAGCAATTCTTCAATCCAAGTGAACTCCTTGTCTTTTTAGCGAGGAGCAGCAGGCTGATGCAGCAGTCTCTCTGCTCTCCAGGAGAGCTCTGTTATCACTTGCATGGTTGAACCTGCCTTACCTGAGAGGCAACAAAACCATTCTCCTCCAGAAGCCATGGATATTATGTGCAGCTTGAGGTGAAATGTAGTTCACTGCCCTGGCCACTCTGGGTGAGTGCAAAAGGTGCTCTGGCTGATGGCCACAAGAACCTGTGCAGTTTCTTCTCCTTTTGAGAGTTGTTTTAGTTTTAACTGCTTTTATATTTGAGCTATAAACTCCAAGTCACGTTTTTCCTTTTTTTTCTAGCCTAGAACTCATGGAAGATGTTTTACCCTGCCTGTGTTAGTGCCTCTGACATTACAGAGATTATTGTGGAAGTGATACAGACAGAATTGTCCTGAGCACCAGACAACAGATCCATGGGGAAAGTGTCAAGACAAAAAGGGATGTGTTCTTCATGGGAGGTAATCTCTTTTTCATTTTTGCATATCTTTGCCTGCCATTTCTGATTGTCTTGTGGCATGTTTGGAAAGATTTTTTACAAAATATGACCCCAGCCCTGAAGTCAGAAATATGTGTGTGACCTTTCTGTCCGTGTGAGGATCCTTTTCATTCCAGTGACTCTCTGCAGTGGTATTGGGGTCCTCTCTCACCTGTCAGATTGACATAGGTCAAAGAGGGAACTCACAAAGATGGCATATTTAGTCTTGTGTTGCCAAGATTCTTTTGGGAATGTTTCCAAACCAAATTCATGACAAGGAGTTGAGAAAAGTAGGTTGCTCCATCCTGAAAACAACTAGAGATTGCCAGCTTATTGAGGCTTAAACAGGCACAAATGAAATTCACTCTTCTTGTGTCTCTTTTTCCTTTGTGCAACGGTCATGTGAAGCAGGGAAAAGATGTTTTCCCTCCCTGTTGGGGAATTCTTTAGAGGAGGGGAAGGAAAGAGTTTGCTGCAAAAAGAAAATTCCTCTCAAGAATAGTTTGGTTACTTTGACAGTAGAATATTGGTGGTGGAGACACAGCCTGGGGCTGACCTAAGCTGCAGCTTGATTTCATTTGCCTGAAAAACTACCAGTGGAAAGAGCACTTCCCTAGCTGAAATTTAAAGAAACCGTGGAGAAGGACTTCTGGAGCAAAATATATTTAAAATGAAGAATAAACCTATGTGAAAGAAAGAATACTCCCTTTTCTCCCCTGCCCTACTGTTCCTACAAGGGACATGTCTGTTCTTTGCATAGCTTCTCTCCTTTCCTTCGTTGCACTGTCTCTTCCCCCTTCACAGCTGCTCTCCACAAAGGGCTTGTGGCTGCAGAATTACAAGGAGTTCCTATAATCTCTCACCTGCCATTCATCTGGGCTCTGCTGGTCTCACAAATTGCTGTGATTTAGATCTTGTCAGAAGGTGTCCTGTGTGGCTGGGTCAGCATTCTGCCAGACTCTCCTCCTTTCCCCTGCTGCCATCCTGCTGAGCCCTGTAATTTCCATGCTGTGCTGGGACAGCAGCACTGCTCTGCGTGGGAGAGGCACTCCAGGGAGAAGGCCTTTTATCTACGGGTGGGAAATTAAATAGCACATCACCCCACCCATCCAAACGCACTCTGTTTTCTGAAATGAAATACAGGCGTGTTAGCAGAGTGCATCAGAGAATCAGCAGGTCTGCGTCATCCCAAACTTGTTGATCAGACCACAAAGGCTTCTGACTAGGAAATAAATGGGGTCTGTTCCTTGGAATCCAGCCTTGTTTTGTCTTCCAGGCAAAGTGATTGTGAAATCCTGTCTGTCAGAAAGGGCAGAAAGGTAAATAAGGCTGCAGTGACATGTGTTGCACAAGTGGCAGGTGAGCCTGCCTGAGATGGCAATGGGTACCTCCTCCTCAGAGCTATCAGCCTGTCCACAGAATCACAAAATATCCTGAGCTGGAAGGGACCCACAAGGACCAAGTCCAGCTCCTGGCCCTGCACAGCACCATGCCCAGGAGTCCCACGTGTGCCTGACTGTATTGTCCAAACACTTGAGCTCGGTCAGGCTTGGGGCTGTGATCACTTCCCTGGGGAGCCTGCTGTTGCTGCCCAAACCAGGGCTGTTAATAGTAAGTAAGAGGTTTAAAGTACAAAAAGTTAACACGAGATAGATAAATAGATAGGCAGGCTGGGTTGATATTTGACCCCTACTCCCTGACACTGAGTTAGGGAAAAAGCTGATGTGTGGTTGTACCACCAGTTGTGAGGCTGAGTAGCCCTGGGCATCTTCAGAAACACCCAGAGGAGCACATCCACTCAGACTCTGAGGCACCAACTGAGCAGAGCAGAAAGCCAACCCCCTTCTATCACATCAAAAACCTACCTGAGAAACCTTAGTTTATCGAAGAGTTTCGCCAAGCAGCTTATCTCACAATACAGAGTATTTCTTACTACCTTTGCACCTTTACTGGATGCTTGAAGGTTATAGATCTTCTGTTTGGGTCTGAAAAAGGAGTAGACCTGGGAATAATGCCAATAAATGCCTTCTTGTAGCAGCATGAGATAAGGTCATGCCAGGGAATAGACAATACCAAAATAATAGGCAGGCTGTTCTTTATCTTGTTCAGAAGTTATAAGAATAGTTAAACTTTCTAGGGATTTTCTCATAAACCCCAGAAAATGCCACTAATCTCATAATGACTCACATAAAGATAATGTAGAAAGAAGTCTCCTGCAAAAAAAAGGGGGGGGGGGGGGGAAATGGTAAACTCAAACCAACACACAGGAGCTCGTATTTGGATTGAAATTGGAGTAATTCAACACTGAAGATAAAAGGCCATACTTTCTGCTGGGAAAATTCCATCTAAAACGCACTGCAAAGTCCATCAGGCTCATTTGGAAGCTGTTAAATTCATTTAGCTTCTCATACTGGGGAGTGTGGAGGGAAAAGCTTTTGAAAACATGGACAGTATTGCTCGCTTGGTGTGTCTAACTCTCCTTTGGATAATGGTTTACAACACTGAAAACACAGCCA
Source organism: Pardalotus punctatus (assembly GCA_013400915.1). Lineage (NCBI taxonomy): Eukaryota > Metazoa > Chordata > Aves > Passeriformes > Pardalotidae > Pardalotus > Pardalotus punctatus. Next base: position 1,096,652 of record VZTX01003600.1, on the reverse strand, counting down.
CAGGCACCAGAATCAAATTCAGTGCAAGAAGAGAGTGCTAGGAGACAAGAGTGTGGGAGTTCCCTTTGAGAGGCACCACCGTGTCATCAGTAGGGTCACACAGGAGAACATCATCCAGGGTTTTTCCTCCTGCTGAGACCTGGGCTTTGTAGCTGACCAACGGCCAGAAACTCTGAAGTAGACAGAGGGAAATGCTGATCTGCTCTGTGCTATTTAATGGGCTTGGAAAGGTTTTATCTTCTGAGCAACTTAAACAAATGCCTTGAGACTTTTCAGATTCAAGTAAATATCAGTCAGTCAATCAGACAATTAAATTTGCCAACCAACAGCCAAAATTCACCTCTAAAATACCTTCAATACTTGAGTGAATATGTAGTCAACTACTTTTGCTATTGGTATGTTATGTTTCTTGCATTTCTTTTATTTTGTTGGTCCTTGAAATTCCTTTTATCTTATTATGAAAGCTGACAGTACTAAGTAGCTTTATTAATCCTTTCCCCGTGGCTTTCCCAGTACTTTAATCAGATGTTTACTAGAAAATAAGCACAGATTGAAAGCTTCCTAATCCATATGATACAGCTATCCCTGTCAAAAACACAAAACCTAGCAAGTAAAAGCAAAATCTGTGATTCTCAATGGAATCAGCCCCGTTGAAGTTCCAGGTCCTACTTTTGACAACTTTTATGCAAAATTCTGGTTTTCTGCTTGTGCAGTGAACGATTTCAAGTGCTCATTTGAGACCAAATGAGTGGCAGCCCTCGCTTCTTTCCCCTAGCTCATGCCAACCTCTTGGATGGCCATCAAGTGCCCTGGCTGTTTCATGCCACAAGGGATGCAAACCAGCAGGAGAAAAGTTTCTCCTCAGAAATCTCCTGATTTGTGCAACTGCAACCAAAGGGTAACATTTTGAAGGCTACAGAGGGCAGAGCAGGATCAGAAAGCCCAGTAAACATGAAAAGCATCTGCTATAAGCCAGCTCAGGGTAGGTGTGACTCGTGAGGAAGCTGCAGCAGAGGATCAGAGCTGCAGGAGCCCTCTCTGCTGCTGGAAGCACTGTCTCAATATCTGTGTGCAAACCAAGCCAAACTGATCTCTGGGAACAGAGGGGTGTAAGGAGTGCTCCTCATGGGCACGTGTCTGTCTGCTTCTCCCACATCCATGGCTGTCATTCTTACTGAGTATCATTTATCTTCTCAGGTTCAGCCATATTCAGACATTATCTACACAGAGATGTGAAAAGAACCATAGCAACCCTAAACATGCACATTTACACAAAAATTCTCTTGCATGCAGACACATGTAGAGTCATATTTCCAGGAATTCACATACTGTGAACTACAGCAATGACATGGGATGCTAACTTTGAATAAATAGGTTGTTCCAATCTCATCTTTTATAAAGGTTAATGACCAAATCCTTTTGAACATATCAGATTATCTGCATTCTTGGATCTGAAGGTTAGTAAGTGACATTTGTGAGATTTCTGACTTGTGTTTGTTATTTAAATGACAGACTTTGGTGGTGCAAGGTACAAGAATGCAGAAAACCTTTTTATAGTGAATAGACAAGTCATGTCTGGGATATACACTGTTTTTCATCTGGTTTTGAGAGTCTTCAAATTGTTTTTCATATAATTGCTAGGCAAGGCTGCAGGCTCTCCAGGGTATGGCAGTCACCATTTTACTGGCTGGTTAGTTGTTCTCAGTTCTCTGCAAAAGTTGTGTGACACAGCCAAACATGAGAGCAGAGGGAGAAAAAAGGTGGTAAAAACTGATTGTGAAAGCAGCAATTAAAAAAAAAATGTGAGAGTTTTCATGCTCATCTCCACACAGGTTATACATAATTGCTGACAAAAATTGAAAGAAAATGCAGAAAAAACATAAAAATAACCAACTTCCAAAATCATATTTGCTTGGTGTTGCATGTTTTATCATATTTTTCATCATCCTCATTTGCCATGACTAGGAAGAAATGCGCTTGTGTGACAACAGAGCGATTAGGACAGATGGGATATGAACTCAAACACGTGTTGTGTATAGGGGATGAGTCAGGTATTTTGCATTGTTGTTATGGCAAGAAGATCATACAAACGTTAGAGGGCCTTAGCCCAGAGATGAGTGCAGCAGCAAAAGCTGGAAAAAATCTTCAGGTATTTCAAAGTTTTTCCTGCAGTTTCCATTAGGAGCTGAAGTGCAGTTGGGTTTGATTGTTCTTTTAGCAGTGAAGGTTCAAGCAGGAGCTTTCTTTGTACAGCTCTCCTATTTCTACAGCAAAATATTCCCATTTCTAACGATGCAGAGTTATGGGGGCACAAACCCTGAGCCTGCACAAAACTCTTCAAAGACAGCTCAGTTGCACAATGGAGGTGAAACATTTCTCTGTGTTAAGACTGGCAGTCATGGAATTGTGGCCCTGAGATCTTTACCAGAAGTAGTTTACAGTTTGAGTGAGTCACAGAATGGAAAAGCACAGTGCAATTTTATTGTATGTTTTCTAAATGCCAGGTTAGATTTAAGTCCTATATTAAAAAATGTCCGTGTGATTCCTCTTGCTTTTTCTGTTTGTTTGGTTTGTTTTTGGGGTTTTTGTTTGTTTGTTTGTTTGCTCTAGAAAATGCACAGGACCAATTGGAGCTCTGATGGTCCAGTATTGATCAGGAAGTCCTCATTCAAAATCCATTGGGACATAACCTTTACGGTCTGCTAAGAATGCAGCCCCTCCGAGGGCAGGAATGAGAGTTACAGAAGCAGAGCATGAAAATGTCATCTGCCGTTCCTCCCATGTCCTGCAGCCCTGGCTTCAGGCTCCACCCAGGAATCAAGCATCCACCTTCCAGATGTTCAGCCTCAATTGGCTGCTGGGGATATTGCCTTCAAGCAATTATTTGCAAAGTTTGGAGAATCAAGGTTTAATGTGTTCCCAGGAGCTTGCACAGTGTCCTGCAGGATATTTGTGCAATATTGCCATGCCAAGGGAACATGTAAATAAATACCTCTCTCTTTTTATTTTTTTCTGAGATAATTTCTTCCTTTTGGATTTCTTGATACCTGTCTGTTCTTTCCCTTTTGAAGAGAAAAGAATTCTGTGAATGTTTGCAGGTTTCTGCCAGCAAGAGAACCTTTTGAAAGTGGGTGAACACAAACATTAAAAGACACAGCCTTATTTTTCTGCTCTCCATCAAAGTTAAGAACTTGTATCTGAACTTGGCCAGGTTTGTTCATGGCTACTGACCCCTGTGCAAATTTGCTTTGACAAGTGGTTTCAGGTGTCCTGAAAGTTTAAAAATTGCTGTAACTGCCCTTTGTTTATCTCTGTTTTTAATTCAATCATTACCATTTTCTCTGCTTCCTTTGTTCTCAGCTTTCCACTTTACTCTCTCCTATACCTTAGTACCTCTTCTCAAATATCTCTTGAAGTGAAAAGACTTCTGACTTCTTGGTGTAGCAAACCAGCTTCTCTCCCTTTTCTGATGTGAGACCTGCACCCCAGAAGATTCCCTAGCTTGTCCTGCTGGGTCTGGAAAGTCTGTTCAGAGATGAACAGGTGAAGAGAGATAATGGTGCTATTTATTTGCTTGTCTGTGATGGGTTTACAGAGGAACCTGGGATAATTTTGGTTTGCACACACCCTACCAGGGAAGGAACAGCTCCAGCCATACAGGGATGACCTTCTTAATCCCTCAGTCTGGATTAAGGTGATTGCCATCACACCTCATCCAGAGCTGTCACACCTTTCTTAGCTTTCATTTTCCTTCCAGTAGTGTGCAGTAATCAATATTCTTTCACTGCATATGGTGTTCTTCTGAAGTTTAAATGTTAATGGTGCTCTTTGGCAAGGTGAGCTACATTAGCTATATACAATATAAGTGTAAATTGGAAATTGTTTAAGCTTTCAAATTTGTTTTATGCGATTAGATTTTCTCATGACTCATTTGTCATTCTAATTGGATTTTAACATGTACTTTATGTTTTAAAACTTGAAGTGACGAATACTGCATAACGAAGAATGCTTAAGAGCAGGCAGCTCCCCAAGCTGTGTTTAATTTACAACAGATGAGTAAACGAGGAAGGTGAAGAGTCACAAAAATACTGAATAACAAAGTGATGCTGCTTTAGAAATCCAATTATTAACTGCAATGATAATCAGAAGAGTGATTAAGTTGATTTATTTAAATGCTACTGCAGCAGTGGAATAGCTCAGTTGAGCAGGACACTAAGGATGATTTTTACCTTTGTTCTTCCAGCTTTCTTCTGGGCCTTTCACCTACTCTTGAATGACTTGACTTTCCACGGGATTACCTGAGGAGTAAATGGAAATCTTTTCTGCTAGAAATAGAGCAGAACAATTACTACTTGATTCTTCCTCTGAAAAACAGCAGAAGACCTGTAAGGCCGTGTGGGAAGGGTCTTCTCATCCCTTCCTCAGAGCAGGCAGGAGTGTTTCTGACTGTGGGGGTCTGGCTGATCGTGTTAATTTACAGCAAAAGTCTGTAGAGGATTAGGATCTCCTAATCTGTAGAAATTAAAGTAGGAGCCTGGGCCTGTTCCCAACCACTGGCACTATCTTCATGTGCCCTGTAGATTTTATGCCTCATTTTTAATGCAATCATTGCAATTGCATAATCATTAAAATTCTGAGCATGTTTTATTCTAGTGCTTTGAGACCTTAAATCACAAATCACATGCATCACAGTAGCATTTCATACTGAATTTTGAAAACAGATAATGCAATCATAAGCTATTTTTTCAGCCAGCTAGGAAACAGGCAGGATTGCACTGGTGGCCTGCTAAGAGCAGACTTCAGGGTGTGGATGGAGTTTGTTTCTGTAACCCAGGGTGTTATGCCTGTGACCTCAATATCATCTGTTCTTTCTTTCCCATTCTTTTATTCTGAAGTGTAGAAGTCAGGTCTTAGAGACCAATGTTCTGCTGTACTTCTCTGACAGTCTAAAGTACAGCACTGAAAAGAACCCAAGAGATACAGCCCTCGTTTGGGATAGTCCTTTGATCATTTTTTGGTCTTTTGGTTTTCTCTCCTCTGTCCAGCATGCCCATCTTTGTGTGAAAACCATGTCATTGAAGAATCCAACAAATGTGTGTACGTTAAAGTCAGGGTACATCAACATGCAAGTGTATTAGGAAAAAAAAATCCCTTTATTATCCATGCCTTATTTTTACAACAAGGAATATTTAGCACTTCAAGCATAAATACATAAAAATTTAAACAGGTGCTGCATGTTTTTAGACCAGATGGGCCTTTTAGACAAGAGACAAGAACATATTGGATACAGAAAAACAAATTTACTTTTTTTTAAGAGGTTTTTTTTTTCTTTTTCCCTGTGTGTTATTTCTCAGGAATACATCAACAGAGAGCTGTGCTTCTCTTTCTAAGCCAAGTGTAATCCAGACAGCAGATGTGCTGCCATCCCCACGTTGCTCTGCCAAACCAGCGCACACCGAGCCATATGGATGGGTTGATATTTCTGAGGTACCAGCTCCAGAGGTATCCAGGCCTTTCCCTGTCAGGTATAACATGACAGAGGAGCAAATGTTTATGGTGGTGATTGGAATAACTGCGGTGTTTGTTCCCACGACTTGGAATGGGACTCCTGAGCAGCTCCTTGTGAGCAGCAGCTCCTTACCCAGGCTCACCTCGAATCACTGACTCCACAGTCAAGTGTTCTCTGCACGGGGTGATTGGAAGGAGCTGAGTCATTTAAAAACAACAGTTCTGGGAAACATTAGTCACCATTTGTATTACAATGACTTCCAGAGGAAGGTTCAACATTGTGCAATGTATCATATAAACAGTGTGAGAGATAACAGTCTTCTTCCACTTTGGAAGATGGGTTTCTGAGAGGATCACTCATTCCCAGGAACCTGGGATTTCTCAGGAATCCAAAATGTTCCCATACATTTATAATGTTCCCCCCTGACCCTTATTCCCAGCCAAAAACCACTTTATTATAGGAAGGAGCAATTTTGTCTTTTTTTCCAGGAGGACATCATGTCTGCTTTCCCTGGTACTGTGGTTCCCTGATCAGCCAGCCAGTTTGTTGTAGGGCTGTGTGATGAGGGATTTTTCCAAGAAAAATGTAAACACAAACCAGGCCAGAACATTTTTTATCTTAATTTGCCTTACAAATTGTCAGTTCCTTAACAGAGAATGTGAAGAGCTTCTTCTAAAAAGAATTTAATTGAACAGATTTTAGGAACATGTAATACATACCACAAGAAAGACAAATTTCTTGAAATGTTTTGTTTTGTCAGGGACTCATTTTTCCCTGACAAATGGATTTCAGGGGAAATTTTCCAGAAGGCCCTGCTCATTGGTCTGTGTGACTGCAAAAAAAAAAAATAAAATAAAAGCCTGAACTAAGAGAAACAGAGACACCAAAAATTTTGTCAGAGAAGTTAATGTCTATTGGCAGCTGGCAAGGGACATAGCTGGAGTTCCCAGATCTGTTGTTTTCCCAGGAAAGCTTACACAGACACTGTTCTGCAACAGTCATGTCTGGGTTTAGGCATTGCTGGAGTCCAGCACATTTCTACAGCCTGTTTTAACATCTCACTCATCATTTTAACCGGGGAAGCAGCACCTGTGATCTTAGCTTTGATTTCTAAAAAGCATAAATCACAGGCAGGAGTTAAGCTGGGTAATTCTTGCCCTGTTAAGACAATTCATTTAACCTGTTTAGAAAACTAAAAAACCCAAACAAAACCAGCTTTCTGCAAATTCTTTTGACCAATCTTTGGCTCCTAGGTGAACAAAGGCATGGAGTTTTAAACTATTTCTAAAAGCATGTGTTTTGATCCATTTCATCCTGTGTATTGGCTTACTGCTTACTCTGTTTTGCAAGAGGACACCTGCTATTTGTTTTCATCATGGGAGACTTGCAGCAGTGCTGTGCTGTCAGGAACTAGACTCCAGTTATTGACCGCTTTGATGAAATGAATCCAAAAAGAACGAGAGGCCCTCTTGATGTATGCATGCATGTGATGATAGATTTGGAGAATGCTCTTGATATCTGTTTGATCACATATGGGTTCTTTACACACGCTTAAAAAGTAAAAGCAGCAGCAGAGCTAACTCAAAGGAGAACCCCATAATGGCTCAGACTTAATGAGATCTTATTTTCCTTATATAATGAAACCATCCCACTCTAATATCAGTCCTTTTATTTCCCCAGGAGGACTTGGGGAGGTTGCAATAGAGGTGCTTGTTGCCTGTTGCCATGAAACACAGCTATTTACAAGGCAGATCCTTCTCTGATGAAGGGATTTAAATTTTTTTTTGTATATGGATGGGATGAAGCACACTTCTGCATGTCTCAGAAAGGGCTCTGTGTGTGTGTAGGAGGTTGCCTCAGTCATGTTAAATTCATATTAGGTAGCACTTCCAGAAATGACTGGAAAGTAGAGCTGTTGTTGATGCAAAAGGTCACAGACATTAATAGCCTGCAGAACAATTCCAGGGGGCAGAATTATTCACAGCTGCCAAAACACAAAGAAAAAGAAGAAAAGAAGAGTGAGGGAAATAAAAGGTTTGAAACAATGGCAGCTCTGTTATTACTGCTGTTATACTTTGGGTTGCTTAAAAACACTCATCTTGGAGGGGAACCGGGGAGTTAATTTTGAGCTGTTTTCTGCTTTCATCTTTTAAATAGCAACAGGAAATATGTGTCTTTTTTTGCTCTGCTTTTATTGCATTTAGAAGTTTTTGTGGAAATATGAACAGCGGTGAGTCTTGATGAAATGCATGTTCCTCTGACTGAGAATGGCCTTTAAAGGGAGTCCAGTCCTTTTTTTTCCAGACCAAAAGAGGCGGAGGGCCAGAAAGGGGAAAGGGTGGAAGGGAAGAGGAGGAAAGTAGTGAAAAGGAAGGGAGGTTGTTGAAGGTTCAGGCAAGAATATAGGCTGTTCTTTAGGACTGAAAATATTTTGTTGCTCAAAGAAAATCAAATTCCTCTCTTTTTAAGGCTGGTTGTGTACTTGTGGCAGAGGCACAGAAGGGAAATGCATAGCTCTTGAAAGCCTTTACAGGAAAAAAGGAACGAAAAGCACCAAGAATATCAAATGGTAAAGTTGTGTCTGTGCTGGTCTCCCTCTCTCCCTCCCTTCCTCTCACCAAGACTCACAGCCTCTCCTATTTTCCTCACAACCCCTTGCAGACAGTCAGAGGTTGCAAGCAGGAGGCAAAAAATAACAAAACACCTGTGTTTATAGCCATGTGTAAGGTGGTATGATTTGATAGCCCATATAGCTGGTAGCCAGTGCTAAGCATGATCCTCTTCTATGTACATGAGCATTTATTATGCCAACAAAGTTGCAGATCAATCATTTTCACCCCTGCTGCTGACAGATCAGGTGTAGGCTTACAGCAAGTGAGGAACTGGGCAGATTAGAAGCAAGGTCTATCGTTGTGATTACAGATCACAAAGGCTTTGATTTGCTGAGTAAAATAGGAAGACATTTTCTCCTTTCTGACTAAAAAATGGAATTACTGCTATATTTTTAGCCACCCTTTTCCTTCCCACCAGCATTGCCCTCCCCTTGAATACAGATCAATAGTTCTGTCCTTTCCAGCAGGTATTTTCAAAACTCCACCAGTCTGCACTCACCCTGTAAAAGGAGAAAGCCCTGGTCCTTATCTGCATGCTCTTAATCTGACAAGTGCTGTCCCTGACTGGTTTTATCTGTATTTCCACCATTGTTCCTCCTACAAAGAAATCTTTGTAGGGATGGCTCAGGAGACAGCCAATGGTCTGTAACACCTTTCCCTCCTACATTTGCTTCCAGCAGTGATTATTGTCTTGTGCTCTTCTGAGGAAGTGAGTTCTCTTCATGCTCCTGGCAGATAAGTGTCTAAATAATAGGATTCATGGCATTCATGGGAGGTAGTTAATGGGCACAACTGCAGTGTAATAGGTAGAACTGGAGCTGGCTTTAGCTGTCTAATGCTCTGAGATATGTATGGACAAAGTGCCGCTTCCTGGAGGTATTTGGGGTTGCCTAAAATTCAGTAGGTAATGGAAAATTATAGTATTAATTTTGTAATTTTTTTTTCCTATCCTTACACTATAGCTGCCATGTTTGAGTTGTCTGTGAATTGGCAGAGTGAGGTGTGTTGTTGATAAGCCCAGCAGATACGGAAGCATGGACTGGCCTCTAACAAGTGTAGCAAGGTTTTTCCATATTTGTTCAGAGACTGAATCCCCTGGGGTATGGACACTTGATCAAGAACTCTTCCTAGGGACTTGCAGTCCCATGCCTACACAAAAAAACCCCAAGGAACTCCTTCAAACTAAAATAGACATTACTATTGCTAAGAAAAGGCAATAGCTCATAATAATTTAGCCAGTGTTCCTCCTCTAAATATCACCCAAGCAATGCGCATTGGTTTGTCCAAATTATTGACATGACACACAGGATCAAATAACTGTCACTCTGAATGCAAAGGGAAAGGAGATGAAAATCCAGCCCAGCAAATCCTTTTTCTTCTAAGGGAGAGAAAGTAAAAATCTGTATTCCTGTTATGTGCCTGCTACTGATGGAAACTCTCCCACCCTGCCTTTTTCTTTCCTCTGGTCACTGGTAATCAAAACAGCAGGGAAAGCTGAGACAGGCTCGATGGGGAATGAGATCCCATGTAAATGTTGTCAGTGTGCTTGCCTGACTCTGAATATCAGTGCATACCTGGCAAGGTGATGAAGGAGGATGAAGGATTTATATTTAGCTCCTATTCAAGTGGCTGCTGTTTGCTGGAGCACTGATTTTAGTTGTAGTTGTGAGTGTGTGTAGGGGACATGCAGAGGGGGTGTGTGTGTGGCAATCTTGGATGAAGTTGGTTACCATCTAAGGAGCTAAGGAATATTCAGGGATGGCAGTCCCTAACATTTAGCTCATGTAAATCGTGACAAAGAGAGTTCAACAAATCCTTGAAAATCTGTTCTCTGCATCACGCTTCCACTCAACTTGATGTGGGATATGTGGATAAAGATATCAAGGATCAAGCAAGCAATAGTCATCGCTAGAGCAATGGAGATTTCACTGCTGCTGGCAATTAAGTCTATTTATGCAAAAAGTTATAGAAATATTTCCCATAATTCAGCTGCCTCTGTAAGAATCCCAAAAACATCCTTCAAAATGAAGGTTTTTGGTTTGGGTATTTTTTGTAGTAACTGAGAGCTGATTCCAGGGGACTGATCCTGTAGTAAATAGACGGAGGTATCCCTGCTCAAATGTCAATGATCCAAGTGCTGCACCTGGTGTTTTGTGAAGTGAATATGAGCACAGGCATAGCAGAGTGTGCCAGATGTTCCTTGGGATAGCAGGAATCTCACACATTTGAACTGGTTCTACTTTAGCTATTGCACAAGCTATTTTTAACTTTTTACTTCATATTTATCTGTCATTATGTCAGAAATCATCTCATAACATTCCTGGTGTCACCACTCCAAGCTCCAGACTCAGCAGTCCCAAAATTCTGATGTGCTGTTTGCCTGATCTCAGAGACAGAGGATAAAGAAGCCCTGAGGATGTGTAGGCACCACTAACCAGGAGCAATGGGGATTGCAGATGCTTTTTCTGCAGCAGGACTTCCCCCTCAGCATTTAAACAGGAGCAAGGAAACTGCTGAGATTCAAATGTACAGTTAAACTGGGCTGAAAGCTTTCCTGGCAGTGGTGGTACTTGATTTGCTCAGTCCAAGAAGAAAAGTCAGATTTAAAAACCAAAGAGATCCTTAAGAAAATTCTGGTGTCCCCAGCCTTTTCATGCTAGTGTCCCATGAAGTTCACAAAAAGAAGGACTTGTATGTGACACGAAAGTCTGTGACTTACTTTTGCATGTGTTATTGCATCCTGTCTTTCCTTATTTCACAGAAATCATGACTGTTAACAAAATTCAGAGGAGGCACAGTCTGACTGATTACATCCACTGTTTTCTTTCCTGCTTTAGGTTGTCATGCAAGTCTGTTGTGACAGTGCTTATGAAAGACATAAGGAGGGACAAGTCTTAGGTAATGCTTTTTATGTTTAAGTTTCATTGAAGTTTCAGCTTACTTGAGTTTGGAATTCACACTAAAGACAATCTGAGAAGAGACAAAGGCATCTGTTGCTTACTGTCAGTATTTCATTCTCATTCAAATCATTGTAGGGCAGGGTTTGAAACTCAGCTGACATCTTCCTGAGGTGTTGACACTGTTTGATAGTTCCTCATCTCTGTGAGATTAATAGAGGGGGAATACTATGTTTTTTTTCTTCCCTCTGGCACTTTGATCCAGCATTTCTGTTTTTGGAAACACGTAGTGCATCAGACTGAGCCACTGGAAGATGTGGTGCAAGTATTTTGAGAGCACCAGCTCTCCACGAGACAGGCTTTGAGGAACAGCATGGTTTGGAAATTGCTCTGTGTGTAACGCACCATCCGAGGCCCGGCAGGGTGTGCTTTGCACGCCGGGGATTTTGGCTCCTGGGACAAACAGCCTCCTTTTGCAGCTACCGTGCCCTGGCTCGTTTTCAGGGGCTGCACAGCCTAAGGGCTCTGGGAGGGCACCTGCAAGGCTGACCCAGCCAGGAGCTCTCCACGAGCCTGCGTGGCCTCCCTGCTGCCTTACCCCGGCAGAGCCAGGAGCCAGCGCCCAGAGTTCCAAACATCCCTCCCTGCTGTGCAGAACAGGGGGCTGGCGGATGAGAAATGTCTTTTTGAAGCTGTCTTTGTGTGCAGGGGCTCTCCGAGATGGGTGACCTCAGGGAGCCTCCGGAGACAGTAAAAGGCAGAAAATCTTTCAGCTGGTGCCATTTAATAATGAAAACACATTTCAGCTCCTCATTTGCAGCCACATGGATGGGCTGCCTTTTTCACTTGAAAAAGAAATCTTCCAGGGAGGAAGAATTAACTGCTGTTTCTGAAAGAGTTTTGCTACATGAGCTGTAACAAACTGACAGCACTATAAAGCTATTTATAGATCCATAGCTCCAGACCAAGATGCTCAATAAAGACTGATGAAGTAGATTTATTATGTGAATTTAAGTTAACTTCAGTGAAGACATTGTTTCTCTGGGAAATCTGGTTCTTTTTTCCCTTTTCTTAAGCAGCTCTTCCAAGCTATATTTTGACACCTGAATTACTTCTCCAGTGCCATGGAAATGAGGAGGGAGGGGAGTGTCCTTGATGTTCCCATTGGCACTAAATTCCAATTTACACTGATAAACTAAGGATGAAGAAAATGTCTTCGGAGAGTTCTGGTCTTCAGTAATGTTTATACATCCTCTTTGGCTCTGCTGCTTTCCACACAGGCCACTACTGTCACACTCTAGTTACCTCACTGAAGTCAATAAACATCTCTCTGGTTTGTTTTCAGAATAGAAGCAGTGGAATTTTCACTGCTTTCCTCCTCTTTTCTCTGTCAGGGATGAGACTTAGCCCATCTTCCCACTTTCACTGCCTTAGTTTGATCACTAGACAGTGTCCATCTCATTCAGCTGCCAAAATACGCCTCATTGAAAATCTGTATCCCTCCTGTTCTTGAAATCAGGCTCACTGGACTTGCTTTGCTGCTTTCCCAGAGGTCAGCTGTTCCTGGGAACGACATGGGAAAGTTGTGCCACTGGCAGCAGTACACATTTGCACTTAAGGTTTTGACCACAGGTATAGATACAACGTCAACTCTTTCAGGAAGAGACTTCTATGCCTGGGAAAGTGGTAAAAAAATTATCTCAAATGTCTAAACACTGGGCAATTTACTAATAATGAGATATATTTGATATATTGGCCCACAGCTTTTTCACACCCAAGGCTTGCTGTGAGTATTACAATTCTTCCAATGCAGCAGTGCAGAGTAGGACATTATTTCTTCTAAGTGTGTAGATACCCAAAATAAAGGTCTTTTTGGCAAAGGAATGCCGTGCTATTCAGCAAAGTGCTACAGCAAACCGCTTACTCCACCACTGAAACCTAGAAAATATGTTTCTCAGCAGAGGAATATATCTTAGTTAAAGAAATCTTTAGTCTGGCATAGATGCCACACTGATAAAGAAACTGGAAAGCTTTATAGCTGTGTTTGTTTACACAGGTCAGAGGGTCTTTGTGAAGTGTGGCTAATTATGTTGATTCTCGGAAATTTAGAGGCAAGGTGAAAAGTATGCTGGGAGGAGCTGTGATGACAATGGATATCAGGAAAAAATTCTCCTCTGAATGGGTTGTCAAGTATTGGAACAGACTGCTCAGGGAAGCAGCTGAGTCACCCTCCCTGGAGGTATTTAAAGATGTGTAGATGTGGCACTTAGGGACATCATTTAGGGGTGGACTTGATAACTTTAAAGGTCTTTTCTAAGCTAAACTGTTCCATGATTCCATGACAAGAGTAACAATAATTGGGAAATTGTGCTGCACATCACATCTTTCTTTTGGTTACCAAATAATTGGTTTTGCATAAAACAGTTCACAGTGCTTGTCTGACGTCTATGTACAAAGTCAGGAAAAGTCCTTTGAAGGCTCACTTGGAAGGGCAACTTTGATATTTTGTTATTACTAAAAACCCTCCTGACTGAGTTTATGCTGGTATACATAGGCTATTCAAAAAGAGACTTTCTAACAGGAAAAAACCTTTGCACAAGGGAAAAATCCGTGTAAAGTATGCTGAAACCTGAATTGTAAGGGGAAAAAAATCACAGAAAGATTTGTTTTGTGCATTCAAATCAAAGATTTATATCTGGCTTTGTGTATAGTTTCAGGCATCCCAAATTTTCCTTGTTAAAAATACTACCGATCGATGCAAAGGAGGTTTGGCTCCTTGCAACAGGATAACTGTGTGAGTAAAGAGTTATGTGAGGCTCCCCTAGTCCATCCTGACAGAGATGATAGGGCAGCCTCCTGGGCGAGAGTGTGCAGCGCTCTTTGATAAATGACCTGAATTTTTGGGTAGCCAGCAATAAAAACTGGCAGATTTACATTCTTTTGAGCACTCAAGCAGTCACCAGGGAATATGTCCAGCTTAAAGCGTTTCAAAATTCATGAGCCAGAGTCCCAGACGCATTGTGGAGTTTGTGTAAAGTAATGATTAGGAAAAAAGTTGTGATCCTTTGCTTTAAACTATATATAACCACATCTTGTTTTTTTGTTTGTTTTCTGCAGGAACAGCAGTTTGTCATGAGGCTCACATCTCTCACGTGAACAACCCATTCCACCAGAATAAGATTTGAAAATGTGAGTGCTCACGGTGAAACTCATGAGAAAGTATGGCTGGTCCTCTCCAACTTTGGGGAAAAGATTACAGACTGTTTTGAAGACTCTAGAGTCAACCACCCCGTTTTTGCAGAGTGGCTCATCCTAATCAGTAAGACATTGATGTTTTCCACCTTTGCCTCAAGTTTGCTGTACAGTCTTGAGCTCCCCTGTGCCTGCCAGCCAGGGGCTGGAGATGTCACTGTTGCATTTGACCTCGACAGGTGCAGATATTTCTGTGCTAATCTTACCACTGGCTTTTCAGACAAAATCTACTATCCAGACTGGGAAAAGTGAGATGGATTTCACCCTGCATGAGCTGACTATATGCAAAGATGAAGGAGGCTGATCAAAGGCAGAAGCCCTGCTGGAAATCTTGTCACCTTGCAAGTTAGTGAAAGACTTTACTTTAACCGTGACAGGGCTTTGTGGGTGTCCCGAGAACCTGCGCCTTCCACAGCCCCTTTGGTGTTGCGTTCCTGCCTCCTCAGCGGTCCCTGCGGGACAGCTCCGTGCGCCTCTCGTGTCGTGTCCCTGCTCAGCATCGCTCAGCATCGCTCAGCATCGCTCAGCATCGCTCAGCATCGCTCAGCATCGCGGCTCCCCGCCCGCATTACCGCCAGCTCTCACTTGAGGGCCACAGATCTTCAGTTTAGCAGCTCCTGCCTTCCTCAGATTTATTCACTTGGAAAGGCAGCGGGATTGCTCTCCGTCTCGCGGTAGCATTAATTTTCAAACGGGAGGCAGAGTGATCAATAATCTATTCTTCTGGCAGTTTTACTTAGTTTATTCCCGTGTCAGATATTAGTTTCCTCAGCAATTTTACCGCCTGCAGGGTTGGTGTCATCTATTCAGTGTGGCATAACGGTTTGCCTGTCCCTAACTCCAGTGTGTCACACCAGTCTCCATGTGGCCCTGAGCCACAGCAGAGCTTGGCATGGTAGGCAAGATTAAATAACTCTGAGCCGCATGTAATTGGCCATCCCTGAACTAAACAATCATTGGTGATTTCTCCCAAAGCACTCAGCAAATGCAGCTGTTTCCATCCACCTGCACAGCTCAGTTCAGCTAGGGAGCTGCAGGAGGTGGGAAGCAGCCTGCACCACGGCACGGCACTGCACTGCAGGCAGACAGGGCGGGAGAGGGATCTGCAGTTCCTAGACCGAGCGCTGAGTTGTCCGTGCTTAACGTGGGAACCGGGTACCACTGCTCTGACCCTCAGCATATCTTCTAGAGGCAAGGAGCTCAGCTCTGCTCCTTACAAGCTGCGCTGTGGCGTGTTACTCGTTTGCTGAAGGAACTGAAAGCTCTGATTTTGAGGTCCTTGTTCAGAAAGGTTACACAAAAAGGGCCTCCCTAGTAAGAGCACAGGTTCAGTTTTTGTTTTATCACAAAAAGGGATATTGTCAAAGTAAAAGCACCTGAAATTAATGGAATGAAGGGCTTAAGGTCACGATTCTATTTCCCCACTTAGAACAAAATTAGCACAAGTTACCAAACAGATCAAGAAGGATTCCTTTGCAACAACCTATAGCATGGACTGTGCCTGGCAGAGGAACTGTGTGTAGATGTGCCTTTCCAGCTCTGACCAAGGAAGCTGTCTGTCCCTCTTGCTAGGTCTGTCATTTAATACTGTTAAAAACCATAGAACATAATGGACTTTTGTACTGTTAAGCAGCAGCAGCAAATGAAAGAAAAAATGGGCAGTCTCTAAACTCTTAGAACAATCCCATTTTTGTGGCAGATTTCTCTGTATTTCTCTTTCTGTTGTTTTTCAGAGAATTTATGTACATGGAAGAGGACCTCTGTTTCCTGAGAGATCATCTGTTCCTGCTGCTTATACCCTATTTGATGTCATGATCTTGGTTGCTGTGGAAATGATTAAGCTGTCATCAACAGATTCAGATGGGGAATAAGCTCTGGGAGAAGATGATACAACATTCCTTCTTTTATGCAAATGTGCTCAGTTAAGAATGGCAAACAAACAAACAAGCAAAATATAGAGGCAAACACCCTTTCCCTCCCAATTCACTATTCAGACTGAGCAGACTGTTTTAAATAAGCACATTTTTCCCAGGGGGTGTCAGATGGTGTCTAGAAAATGTCACCCGCTGCTGTGGAAGTGGCAGAAGGGAGCTAGAGACCAGTGAAGGTCTCCTCATCTCTTTGGCTTGAAAGGATACAGATTCCAAAGCAGAAGCCCCTTTTGTCCTGAGCTTTGAGCAGGGCATGACAGGTGCAATAAGTTGCCCAGGTAAGTAAAAGCAGCACTTTTTTTGTGAGTGCAAACAAATATGCAACAGGCAGAGCGCCACAGCTGTGTCCTCTGCCCTTCAATAGCTGCCCAGGGTTGTGTTAAACACAGCAAGTCACAGTGGGAAAAGTGATGCTCCCAGACATTAGATGAGGTTATGTTGGCTCAGGAAAATGAAATGCCTCCCAGAAGTATCTTTGGATTTAATTAATATGTGCTCAGGGTAGATGGCTGTTCTCCAAAGAGGCCTGGTGTTAACCACCACCTGATTGCATCTGGAACTGCACAGGGGGATTTCTCAGTATTTGGTGAATATAGATGGGGAACGGGTCACCTAGGTTGTGTATTTGTAGTTGTAATTAGAAAGACAAACTGTGTGGGAGGAGAAAGTCAACAACGATCTGATAATTGCTTTAATGCTGCTGTGCATGTCTGCTGTGTTCTTTGAAGTCTGCAGTGCTGCTGTCTCAGTGGTGGGTGCAAATACCTCATAGTAAGGTAAACCCAGCTGCTAGTACTTTCCAGCCTTGGCAGCACTAATGTCCCAAACATAGTCTATATCCAGGAAAGGGTTGGAAAATGCTCAAGAGGAAACAAACTAGGGTTGTTTTCTCATTGGAGAACTCTCTTTAAATTGGTGGGGTTTTATTCCAGGATCTCCTGGATATAAAGCTCAAAGCTTTTAGCTGCTCTTTACCTGCAGCTGAAATTATACACACAGCGTAAGGAAAAGTTGATATGTGACTAAGCTGCTCTTACTCAGACATCAATAGGACATTATAAGGCATCGGGGTTATATAGATTAAGGGTGATACCAGGAAAATCTTTCTTGAACTTTTAAAATAATTCCTGATGCTTCAAGAAATGTGTTGAGGGAGTTTCTACTCAAGAAATATGTGCTGCTTCTTTGTTCTTTCTGATGACAACTTCTCAGAGAGGCCATGGCCTGAGACATGTTTTGAATCAGGGACTTCACTCTCTTTGGATGATGCTGTGAAACAGCACAGAGAATTAATTCTGAATGTCATTTTTGTTTCCTGTTTTCTGATGCTACTTGATGCCATTATGGGGATGTTTGGGGCCCAGGTTTTAAATACCCACCTTCATCTCGCTCTGTTCCCTCATTGAATATTTTTGAGACACCTCCATAGCAACTTTTTAAAGTGGCAAAATCTTGTATGGCAGGGTGAAAATAACCACATGCACAAAGGGGAGGGGATGAAGCTAAACATCACACTAGGTTATTCCTTGCATTTCTAATCAATAGCACACAGCATTGTAATATCTGAACTCCTGCCTCTGTCCGGAGTGGAAGGAGACAGACTGCATTAATGTGCTGTAGAATATTGTCACTTGGCCATCACGCTCTTCACACACCTTCACTTACAAGTGCACGAGTGCAGTGAAAGAGAGAGGAATGCAACCACACGGGCTCAGGAGGGATCTCAATCCCCTGACCCAGAGCAGCATCTTGTTTTCTGGTGTCAGCTCCTGAGCATTTTTCTCAGAGCAAAATTCCTTTATACAGCCATGTAGAGGTGAATTCTTCCTCCTTGGTATGAATATGAAATGTATATACACACACCACAAACAGACATGACATTTGCCAGTTACCCAGCATGTTTGACTGCAGACAAGAGAAATATGTTCTCCTTAAATAGAAAGATAAAACTTTCCTTTTCTTTGTTTTTGACAAGGGGTGAAAATAGATTTAATCTTGGATTTAGTCAAAAGTGTAAGGTTCTACCTGCCTTCTTGTTTTATGCTATATACTCTTTCCTCTTGCAAGTTTTACAGCTGTGTATTCCACTTACTTCAAGGGAATTCTTATTTACAGCAAGTGAAAGAGAGGCAGCAGAGTCATTCACAGCAATATGTGAGAAAGCCAAAGAGTATGAGGTGGGGTTCTCCTCAGGAACTGATGTTATTCCATTAGAAATATCACAGGGATTTCTTACATGGCCTCCTTGATCCCATTGCCTTTTCAATGCCACACTGCAGTTCTTGGTTTAGCAGTGGGACACACAGCACTTCCCGTGACATCGTGGAGGGCAAAGAGTTATCGCTGGTGGGCCCGTGACAGGGAACAAGGAGAGTCTTGGTCTCTTGGCAAGGCTACAAAGTGCCTTATGTTCTAATGGCAGAGGCTGTCAAACACTGCATGGATGTGCCTCAGAATTCATATATCAGTCGTTAGCACAAGAGGTCCTTGTCCATGACTAGGAGATGTGGTTACAGAAATAATGCAAATATTGATAGCAATTAATCATAGGACTATCAATGCAGTTTCCCCTTACCCTTATATCCTTTTTTAAATTTTTTTTCTTTTTTTGTTTTTTCTGGAGGGGTTTTTTTTCCACAATGTCATTTCTTAAAAAAATCAGTGGCTTTGCACTTGGAAATTTTCTCTTCATCATCCTTTGGTCTAGTGTTTTATTTCTTGGGGGTACCAAGACTGTCTTATGTAATGAATGCTTCATGTGTTTTAGAAACATTTTAGTAGATGAGTCCGGAAGCAGAAGTTCACAAACTGACAGGGAGAATGCTCACATCCAAGGAGCTGAGGACATGTAAGTCAGTTTTGATGGAGTGACTTAAGCAAAGTGGGGTTCTTTGGGGGGTTGCAGACCTCTCCTATTCTTCTCCTGGCTAATGTAGGAGCAAGTTGGCTACAAAAAGAGAAAAATGCTCCTGACACCTAATTCTATGGAGAGTCCATGGCCATTGGTCACTTAATCACCTGTCAACACCTTGCCAAATGGCAGGGGGAAGTATTGTTTTACACCTGTGGGAGAGCTCAGCAAATGCTCGTTTTCTCTGAGGCTGCGGGTTCCGAAGGAGAAAATATTAGCAGCGTCAAATCCCCTGCACCAATTACTATCTAAGTCCGCAGGCCTGTGTGTGTGGTTCTGGCTGGCTGGCAGGTTTTCAGTGCCTCAGCACCCCTGTTCAGAGCAGTGCACACTGCTCAGATGGCAGGACTGTCCACAGCCCAGACGTCCAGCACATCTACTTCCTGCTTTCTGCAGCAGAGGGGAGGTTTGATGGATTGCCTTTGGTTCACACAGTAAACACATCCCATTAAAATCAGTCTTCTGAATCTAATGTTTTTCTAATAGATTGCTTTCCTCACATCTCAACATATTTAACTCCTAGTAAAGAGTTCAGGCCTCTTGGGAGGACTCCCTGTGATTTGGCATCTTCTTAGCACTATTAGAAACACAGATCTTACAGGGATGACTTACTCCGTACTAGAGCTGTTTTGTTAGATGTCATTCATGCCCTGAAATGGGAGGTTTAATCAGGTTTCCTCTTTCTGAGAGTCAGATTGAAGATATAAAAAGCTTATCCCTTTTCACTTGCTGCAGTCTTGCATTCCTGTGCACTGTCTTCCGTGTGTGCTCCCATCACCCTGCAGCAGAGGCAAAGCCTTGCAGCAAATGCGCATGAGGGGTCATGTCCCAGCTCTGCCAGAGCCCTGCAGGCAGGCAGCTGGCACAGAGCCTGTTTCTTTTCCTCTCCTCCTCCCTTACTGGAAAAATACCCATTGAAACCTATGTTGGTGCTGCCCCTGGACTACCAAGACGGAGGGTAAGGGAGATGGATTGCTAAAATACCGCCTGGAGGCAGATAGGGGCTTTGACAAGATGTAAAATTGTTCGACATCTTGGTTGGGGCTGAAGGACCTTTAGCAGCACAGCGCTGGGGGCTGGCAGAGCTCTGCAAATGCTGCTGTGTCACCCTGCTTTTAACATTCTCTGCAGGTAAGGAAAGAAGTGTCTCAGGTGAGGGACTGGGAACCTCTGTGGTGAATGTAAGAGACAGAGTCATCTAAGAGCATTGTTCTTTCTGCTGCACTCAGAGCTCAGCAGTCATCCCAGGCAGGTCCTACCACTCCAGGTTTTGAACGTTTTGTTTGTTTGTTTCTTTCTTTGTTTGTTTTGAAGAGAAACCTAAAACACATAATCACCATACTGTCTCTGTATTTTAAGCTGAAGCAGAGATGAGTTGATTACACAAATCCCCCTCAAAATATGGAGTTTACAAGACAGGTAAACAATTATCCAAGGATTTTTTTATCAGAACCAAGTAAATTCTCTCCCTTCAATTTCTTCATTAAAACAACATTTTTCTTTCCTGGTTTTCTGAGGTTTACTCTGTGCTGACACATGTATATATCTAGATTTCATCTCCATAGGGTTACCTTGCTGTTCTGTAAGTATAGGTATGTCTAGCAAGGGAAAATTTATCCTGAGATTTAATGTTTTGAAGTCTGAATCATCAAACCAAATCTTCTGTGTGTTCAGTGTAGCATCCTAGCCCCATCAGTGTTACGCATGCTTCATTCCAGGCAGCAGCTCAAACAGAAAATAAATTATTCAGACTCAGAGTCAGAGGACAGTAAGTTTCCAGAGTTGTCAGAATTTGATAACTTGTTGATGCCTTTGAGGAGCAAACATTCTGGGGGACAGTTTTCAAGTAAATACTGTCTCCTTCAGAGTCCTGGAGGTTTTAATAGCTCACCTTCTTCTAGGTGAAAAGCAATGCACTTGGTTTCTGTTTATCTGGTTTCTATATGTACTAAGGAAAACAGAAAGAGTGATATTAAAGAGAAATAAGATAAAAACCACTGAGGATCTCAGGACAAAAAAAAAAAAAAAGAATTTTAACATGAAGCTCCAGATGTGTATTTGTTGATTAGGTAGCAAATATCTCAAGAGCCAGAAATTCATTGTTTATGTGCAGATCCAGAAGTGCTGAGATGAAAATCAAGAGATTGCTTAGCAAACACTTTTCACCAGGTTCAGGTCTCATCAGTGGGTTTGGTGTTCTTATGATCCGTTTTGTTTTCAACACTTGAATCTGACGCTGAATCTTTTGGCTGCTGCATGAGCAGGGTGGAGGGGGCTGTGCAGGCTGCTGAGTGTACACAGCAGTTTTGTTGTGCTAAGGAGAGATTTGTGTGGCTGCAGGGACACAACTGTGACCAGCTCCCGGCTGATTCCACACTCCTGGCCCCAGCTGCTTGAAGGATGTGGTGGAGTCTGGAGTCCCACAGAACAATTGAGGTGGTTTCTCTCCTTTCCCCTCACTGATGCTGCTACTTTGATAGTTTCATCAGGCACCAGAGAGATTTCTGATGAGCAGGGGAAAGCAGAGGAACTCCTGAGATCCTTACAGAAATCATTCAGATCTGTATGCTATGCCTGACTTCATTCTGGAACTGGTTTCCCTGTCAGAATCATGCACAAGTATCTCTCTTTTTTATTTTATTATACGTTGATTTGCCATTCCTTCTTCCCCAGTTTTTGATTGAACACTTTATCACAGACACATATATTAATTTAAAGTTACCTATTTGTCTACTAATTTCTCTGCAAAAGCTTTGCAAGAATAAGAATGATATTATTGTAGATGCTGATTAGTGGCATAGTATCTCAAACCGAATAGTTTTGTCCTTTTGACTGAATGTATCTCCTGACTCAAGGCTATGGGTAAGTGCAGTTGAGAAAGCAAAAAGGAAACTAGATTCCACTGATTGTTTTAATGTAACTGCTAAAACATACAGCTAGAAATCAAGTGTAAAGCTTTAATTTTCTTCAGAGATACTGAAATCAGATACAAAGAATGAAAAGGTACTTTTCAGCTTTAAATGTGCTTTTTCTGTTCTGATGCGTCACTTGACGTATGTCAAAATAATGTAACTGCAGTGGAATTTAAAATCAGGGAGCCACGGAGTGGTTTGGTACAGTAGTAATTGTTTCCTTTTCAAGTTCTTGTGGATAATTATCATGAGTGACAGCAAAAACTTTTAGCTGAGTAACAATTGCCAGAAGGGCTATATCATGACCCTCATTAGTGATGATGTTGAACTGGTGGGGTTCTGTTCAAAATAATCCAGTGTAATTGCTGTTTACCCCAGTGGATGTGCAGGACAGCAAATCTAGGATAAAACGCTGAAGAGAAAAAGGGTTTTTTTTGAGCTCACATGCTGTTTAACAGAAAGATTGCTTAGAACAAGAATCCACAGTCTCCTAGATCAAGCCCAGTGCTGAGCAGAATAAAATCTCGATTGAAAACTAGAATTGAAGTTCTCAACCATATGCTGATCCTTGCGTTTTAAGACCAATTCCACCAAAAGAAGTCCTCAGATGGAGCTGCTCAGGTGAGAGACCGAGCGCTGGGTGCATCTGAAGCTGCAGAGCTCTGAGATCAGCACGGACCTTCCCGCTGCTCACTGCTGAGCTCGGGAAGGGCTTTGCACTCTAGGAAAGTCTGGCTGAAAGAGGAGCCCCCCGAGCCAATTTCTCACGAGGACTAAGAGTCAGGACCTGTCGAATCTGGGGAAAGAGAAATTTGAGGCAACGTGCTTAAGGCCGTTAACAGCCCATAGCAGAGACACAGATAAAACAACGAGAATTAACAATGCCCGAAGCAGGATTAAGCTGAAAGACAGGGTTAAAAGTGACAATAAACAGGCGTTTCCCAGACTGAGTGAATAATTAGATGAAGTGATCAAGTGAAGAGGGAGGAAAAACTTGCTACACTTCAACGTTCTTACTAATCAGTGGAGATTCATTACAGCCGGCTCCAAATTAGCCGGAGCTGACACAGGTGACTTCCTTACTCTGTTGCTGAGGCGATCCAGTTAGGGCCTAGGCCAATATATTTGGTTTATTAGTGTATTTTTAAGAAATATCTTCTGCCACGCTGTTTGCCCGGCTACATGCACAAATATTGAAGTTGCTTTGAGGAGAGAGCAGCACTGATCCATCAGGTGCGATCCGTTCTCGGCTGGGGCAGTTATTCGAGGGTGCCGGTCCCGCCGGGCCGGCGCTGCTGCAGGGCGGGCGCGGGCCCGCAGCGACAGCTCGGCAGTCGTGAGGGGCGGAGAGGGCGGCGTGAGGGCAGCCGTGACCGGGAAAGGGTGAGGACTGTTTGGGGAGGCTTTTTGGAGTTCTTCTGGGGGTTTTTTGCTTATTTGTTTTTAACATGAAGTCTAAGTAAAAGGTTAGAGATATTTCCTAAGTGTAAAGTATCGCTGTGAGGGGGCTGGGACTCTAGGGCCTGTTTTTCTTTTCTCTGAAGAGAACCCTGTCTCCTCCCATGCTGCTGGGTTGCCTTGCTGGAGTCGGTAAGAGGGGACTCTGCGTGCTTTCAGGAAGGTCTGGGAGCCTTTTTATTTTCTTTTTTTCCTTTTTTTTTTTT
>VZTX01003600.1:1020554-1072923 GCA_013400915.1 Pardalotus punctatus | reverse complement strand
TTTTTTTTTTTTTTTTTTTCTGTGAAAAAAGCAGATTAGTTTTCTGTATGTGCTCTCTTTGTGCTAAGAAGTTGTGGTCGCTCCCTCCTCTTCCCTGGTAGCTGATCTTTTCTCCCTGGCGTTATCCCCACAAGCAGTGATGAGGTTGGGCCTCTCAGCCCCAACCAAACTGCTGCCATTTCCAGGGCTGTTGGGATGAGAGAAAAGAGACGCAGCGCTCGCTGGGATCCCGTGAGCCCTTCCTCGTTTGGGTTCTTAGAACACTTTAAACTTCTGCTTGCGTTTGAAAACATATTTCGGCGGGCTCTTGTGGGGAGCAGGGGCTGCCTCAGTATATGGAAAATAGTGCCCCTTTGGAGCTCTGCATCACGGCATCCCTGAGCATCCTGGACTGCTAACAGACAGGATACCATGTGAGCGTAGCTTTTCTATGTAGAGATTTAGGAAGCATAGCAGGGGAGGCAATTAGAAGAGGTTAAGAAGTAAGATAGAAGGAAATTGGCATCTCTCTCTAATAGAAATACAATTGTTCAGATTAAACTGAAGAACTATGGGTTGTCACTAATTTATTATTCTGAGAGGAAAATAAGCTCCCAAATTGCATAGAGCGCAGTACTTGGCTTGCTGAGCGCTTTCCATAATGACTCATTTGTAATATTCTCCCAGTGCAGGGAGGGGAGGATGATGTTCCTAACTAGAGATGGGCTATCGTTTCCTGTCTTGGCAATTGTGTTGTAACTCATAAGTTGTAGATGAAGGACTTGAAGTACTCTGCAGCTTTGTGATAAAAGGGGGAAATGTAATGCTTTTATGAAAATAACCTTGAAGGTAAATGAAAACCTACATCCATCCGGGTGCAGGTCTATTAAATGTTCCCTTGGTACACATCACAATAGAAACATTTAAGCAGGCAGTGTGGCAAAAATTGAAAGAAATGTTAAGTGTCTGAAGTTACTGTATCAGCTCACTATTTGCAGGACTATTTTTGTGTCAAGTAGGTTGATTTTCTTGGTTTTAGTTGCTCTCTTGGTAGTGAAGCAGTTGTCTTGTCCTGGGGTTAGGTGGAGAGAATAGAACTTCAGAGATATGGGGCTTTTTCTGTGTAAGAATATTTATTTTCTTTTCAACTTTATAGCTATGTGTGTCATTACTTAACTATGAGCATTTAAAATTTTTCCCTCTACTGCTTCAATTACATTCCTTCGTGTCCTTTTGGAAAGGTAGGTCTGGTCTTCTGGGCTTTTTCTTTAGAGGTGATTTATTTGTAGCTGGCTGTTATCTTACAATCTTGCCTGAACAAGGGGAGATTTAAAGAAAATGTAAGAGAAGCAGGGACAGTCTATCCATGTCTTAGGGTCTGGGAGATTCTGTCAGCAGCCTGAGGGCTCCCAGAAACGTGCGGGCAGCCCCAGGGCCCTGAGGTCTGGGGAAGGCACAGGTGCTGTCCTGCTCTTTGAACACGAGGGGAATCACTGCCAGATCAACATCGATTGTGGCAACAAAAGGGATGATGAATAAACAGCTTGATGCACCATCCTGGTCCTGTTAGCACCATTAGCTCCTTTTATGTGATGTAGATGTGAATTAAAAAAGGAAAGAGGACAGCAAAGGGTTACTCCAAAAGCAGGTGCAATCTTTTACCTTTTATCTTGGACTAGAGTCTCTAGGAAGGACATTTTCTGTTTCTATGTGTGTTGTTTCTACCAAGTTAAACTTTCAAAATCCTGTGGGCAGATGCTTAGACACAAACATTTCATAAAATCACAGAGTTCTTTGGCTTGGAAGGGGCCTTAAAAGTCATCTGGTTACAACTCCCTTGCCATGGGGGAAAGGTGAAAGCATTCTAAAAAACAGCCTGAAACACGGTGTTCTGGGCAGTGGGAACACCTTTCCTGACTGCTGTTCCTCTTTTCATTAAAAAAACCGTGACTCTCCAAAGCTTGCTTCAAAATTGCTACTGTCCAACAGAAGTTGAATCTGCCTTTCCAAAATGATACTCAGTAGTGCAATTGAAGCAGTACAGGGAAACATTTTAAATGCTGGTAAGTTAAGTAATGGTGCACATAGCAATAGAGTTGAAAAGAAGTAAAAATTATGACTGTCACACAGAGATATCATGTTAAGGTTGAGTAATAATGAAGTGAATGACTCTTGTGTGAGTGGTGGTAACAATACAGTATTAGTCATGATTCCATGGCAGAGTCAAGACACATTTCCCCATATATTTTTACTAGAAATATCAAGGAACCTTCTATGAAGCTAAAATGAATAGAGGAAATTACAAAACAAAACTGATAATATTACATTAAAAGACTTGAGGTGATATCAAGTCAATGTCTCCTCCCACAAACTAGTACTGCACAGAAATAATATATATGAAAATGATGGGGCTTTCTTTTCTTTCCTTCTGCCAAGTTCTTGGGGAATGGAGAGTGAAAATAGTCTTCATTGACACATTTGGAGGTTTTGGAGCAGCTATAAGGGTTCAAGATGGCTTGTTCAGGTTTAAATGTTGCTGTGTGCCCATATATTCCTGTAAATGGCCATAGCCTCAACGCTGGTAGATGTGGTCCCAGTAACAGAGATGAATGTTAGCTGTAAAAGTTAATTTTTTCAGCATTCAATTCTTATGTCTCATTGATAATATTTTACTGATAGTAAATTCCCTAATAAGATCAATGATGAGATTTAGTACCTTCCAGCAGCCAATGCTCTGTAGCCATCATTGAAATGGCCATGTTAGTAATAGTTCGAGGAAATATTTAGAAGAAAGAAATGCAGTGAAGGGTGAAGTTTTTGTATAGAGAAAGTGCTCTGAAAATCATGCAAATGTTTTTGGACTGTTCTTAGTTCCTTGGTGTCAGGATATTTGGACTAAAGTGATTTCTGGTGGCTTATGCCACCTTCTGGGCCATCATGCTGTCAGGGTCTCTGTTACTGTCTTGACAGATGCTAACCAAACTGGGCACACTTCTAATTTCTGTGACCTTGGACATCTGTGTGTGTGTGGGAAATGAACTCAAAGTGAAACATTGAACTACGTTTCTAGGTAAAAGCCTGGGATGCTGAAGCCTAGCTGCAGTACTTGGGGTGTAGTTTTCATGAAGATCTTATTTTTTAAGTGCCAGGCACTCATTTTTCTTAGAAAATAAGATATAGTGCTTATTGCTTTTCTCTGTGTTTTCTTTCCTCAAGTGCTTGTACAGCCTATTTTCTGTAGAATTTAAACAGTAGCACTTATATTAATTTCTTTCCAATACTATTCTCAAAAATGAAATTAAGTTTTGTAACTGAAGCTCAGGCTTAAATGGTGGTTCTTGACTAGAATAAAATATGAGCTTGGGTGTAGCCAAGACAAAGCATTTGTCTCCCAGAAAGTCCATCTTAAAAAAGTATAAGGATACTTAAGGGTAGCAGATACACAAAATCTGCATTTAAAGAGATTCATGATGGGTCAGATTACATCGTTTTCCTCTGTGTAAAGTTTGATGTTAGTTTGGTTTTTTTCATAGCTTAAATCTGAAGTTTTGTGATGGAGTATTAGTGGATACCTGCAGGAATCAGGATGATTTACTTGGTTGTGTACTGGCTGTTGCCTCGCTGAGGGAGAGTGACAGGACCAAGAAAGGAATTGTCCTAAAGCCCTGCAATGAAATCAAATACAGTTCTCAAGCTGTTTTTATCAAGAAGATCCTAAGTCCAAGGGGATTGATGGTCTTAATCAGACCACATCTGTAAAAAGCTCTGTAGCTGAATTATGTGGTGTTCTGAGGTTTTTTGGGTTTTTTTTTTTTAGTGCTGTTCATGTGTGCTTGATTTATGTAATTAGGATTAAAGTGGGTGTGCTTTCTGCCAGTGCATTCTCCAAACAGCAACTCTGTTTTGGGACCCTGAAAAAAATGAACCAAGAGCAGGGAATTTTTATTAACTCTATGTTTATAATCAAGGGAGAGAAGGAAGGCAGAAGGGAGGTCAGAATCTTGTGGGCCTAAAAGCAGCCAAAAGAAAACAACTTTTTTTTGCATTTTTTTTATTAGTTGTGCTTGAGAACAGACCCTGCTGCTCTGGTCAGCTCGCGTCTGGGCCCAGGGCCACCTCCTGACCCGTGTCCATCCCTGTGTGGCCGTGGGGGCAGAAGTGCCCCTGTCTCATGCCTCAGCAGGTGTGGGAGGGCAGCAGCTCTTTCCAGTGTCCCCTCCCCGGGGGCTCTGAGGGATGCTGGGAACCTCAGCACAAGTGGAGCTGGAGGAGAGGGGAGTGTGTGTGTGTTTTGTTTTGTTTTTGCAGTGCAGAGGGTGCCGGGGGTCCCTGTGGGACTCTGGGAGAAGCTGTGTGGGGTTTGTGGCACTGGTGGAACCTCGTGCCGGGGCTCTGTGGGGGCACGGGAGCAGGAGATGGGCAGGGGCCCTGAGACAGGGCTGTCCCCACCTGTGGGATCCAGGAGTGCTGGGCTGGGAGTCCTGGGGCTGCCTCTGGGGCATTACTCCACGAGTTTCTTCACTGAAAATGGTCAAGCACTGGAACGGGCTGCACAGAGAAGTGGTGAAATCATCCCTGGAAGCGTTCAAAAAAGTGTAGATGTGGTGCTTAGGGAAATGGTTCGGTGGCAGTCATGGGTTAATGGTTGAACTTGATCTTAGAGGGGTTTTCCAAACTTAATTATTCTGTAATCTGTGGGGAGCGGTGTGAGGGTGCTGTGGAACAGCAGGGCCAGGGCGGGGTGGCCTTGGGCCCTGCCACAGAGTGCAGCTGCTTTTGGATCTGAGCTGGTTCAAGCTGTTCCTTTTATTTCCCTCAGTTAACATTTACTTACAGGCTTCCTCAGATGCTGCAGAGGAAGTCAGTCATGATGAACCTGCTACAAGGCATAGGAACGGTACAAAATATCAGGAAGTAACAGTTTCTGTGACAGGAGTGGGGCATGAACCTCTGAAAATATAAAAGGGTGGCGTCAAGTGTCAGAAATGATACTACTTTGAACTTTACAGCCCTAGAGATTCCTCTTCTGTAATTCAGGCTGTTGAGGATCACAAACAGTTACTCTCGGTACTGCTGAAGCCACTGTCACTCTCATATCATCATTTTGATGTTTAATGTCTGTCATGCATCAGAAAGCAAACACAATTGCATATCAAGGATGTCTTAGAGCTGTTTAAGAAGTCAAGGTTAGTCATGGGATGCTTTAGATGCTCCTCTTCTCCCTCATGACCTGCGGAGTTTGAAGTTTAGTGTGGATGTTCTAGTTAAGGTTTGAGGGATGGTTGTTGAAGAAACAGGACAGACACTTCAACTTCCATTTCTAACAAATGACAGAGTCAGTGACCTCTTGTCAGACTGTGGGGAGATGATCAGTAGTACTGTGGGCTCTGGGAATCTAAGGTGAAAAGGTAACATTTCATGTTGGAAGAAGTGGAGTTTTTTTAATGAGCCTTGTGTTGATTAGGTCATGTTTCTCAGTTACCATTCATCAAAATGCCCTGGTTTGGATTCTGTCCCAGTGATGCAGCTCATTGCAAGAGACGCTGCTTCGCATCAGTAATTTTGTTTTGTGGCTCGAAGGAAAATGGCTCCTTTGGTGTTAAAACTTGTTCCATGCATGCTCACCTACATGTGCTGATGAGAGATAGAACCAGAACTGCCCTTTCATCTTGGCCAAGAGTGTGTGCAACAGGTGCACCATGTTGTACTCAGTCTAATGTTTTAAAATTCATCGGGGGTAGAAAAGGCAAGGACAACAACTGTTGTGATTATTAAGCCACAGTTGTTTCAAAGGGGCCTTTTGAGATCCTGAATGTGTTGAAAATCCTTGAAAAGTCTACAGCAGTCCTTGGCAGGTTTCCCTCTGCCTCTCTTCCCCACCCCTTTCAAAACCAAGTCCTACATCTTGGTGTTGAGATCATCAGTGATGATCAGCTGCTGCTATTATTGCTGCTGTGTTGTTCTGGGGGATTGTTTCATCAGTGTGTAGAGTCAGGCCACTGTCTTCCAAATGTCTTCTGCTCCTTGTTTTTGTACACAAGAATCCCTTCTGAGACATTAGGATGGCTTGGCAAGTGCAGTGCAGCCCATGTACAAGCACTTACCAAATGAGCACTTCAGTCTCATTAATGTGCAAGATAGAAAACCAGACTGTGAAAGTGAAGGGCCCATGTGGAAAGAGCAATGCAAGAAGAAATTTATTTTAAGAAATATTTTATACGTAGGAAGCAATGCTCCACAGAAACAGGCAGGTACTCCAGTAGTGGGGCTTCAGCAGTGAAACTGCCAGATATTTGGAGAAACCACTAATCCTTAGCAGTTCTACAAACACAAGAAAATTTCATTAGCAGTGTTGTGTTTTCAAACTGTGGTTTGATGGATCATTTAAGGTTTGGCAAACTCCTCTTATTTGTGAGCAAGCTGGAGTTTTAAGTATTGATCTGGATCTTTTTCTTCTATTTGGTTTAGAACTATGTACACATGAGAGAAAGAATAACAAACTGGGTGCTAAAAAAAAATCTAACACTGAGGGTGACTTTTGGGAGGAGTTTGAAGCAGGAAGTCAAAAATGTTTATTCACCTAAAAGTAAAATATCAAAAAATATAAGAAAGCTGTGTGGTCGGTCTGCCAGAGGAATTTGTTGAGAAGGAAAAGAAGGATGCATTGTGGTTGGGCTACTAGCTTTTGAACATTGGATATAACCAAATCTTCCTGATTTAGCTTTGATAGTTTACTTCTCACACCTGTAGTTGTCTCCTTCCTTCTTGTTTTCTTTTTTTTTTTTTGGTTTTTTTTTGGTTTTTTTTTTTTTTGGGGTTTTGTTTTTTTGGTTTTTTTTTTTTTTGGGGTTTTGTTTTTTTGGTTTTTTTTTTTTTTGGGGTTTTTTTTTTTTTTTTTTTTAATCACAGTGGTTCACAGACTAGACAGTGTCTTTGTCAGGGAAGTATGGAAGTATGGAATTCACTTTGGTCTTTAATACTTTCCCTTAAAAAGCTTGTAACAGCTCTAGTATTTTGAAAATAGATTTAATAGTGAAGAGTTGGTGTATCACGGTGCATTCCTGAAAAGGAAGTAATACCTAGTAATGGTTTCTGTTGGAAACCTGGGAATGCCATTCTATGCCAGTGTGCTGCCATGGTAGGGGCACTCGCTTTATGGCTGTTCCATTACTCGTGTACGTACCAATAAATGAAACATTTTCCCCTGCTGTAAACTGCGTGTTTACAAGCACAATACAATCACACAGGTGACTGATGGTTTGGGCACAGCTTTTGTTGGCTGTTGCTAAAAAGAAAAAAGCCAAAGAAACAAAGCTGAGC
Organism: Pardalotus punctatus; assembly: GCA_013400915.1. Taxonomy (NCBI): domain Eukaryota; kingdom Metazoa; phylum Chordata; class Aves; order Passeriformes; family Pardalotidae; genus Pardalotus; species Pardalotus punctatus. Next base: position 1,065,624 of record VZTX01003600.1, on the reverse strand, counting down.
TCAGTGTGGTTCAGATGCTTACTCTCATGGCTGGCACGAGCTATGAACTCTTTATGCCACCATCTAACAAATTTTCTGGCCAGCCACAGAAAGAGGTAAATCAGCTCCAGCCAGATTCCCTCCAGGCTGATAAAATCGGAGGTTTTTCACCCAAAAGCAGGTTATAAGATGGGCAGATGCAAGCTTGGCTGTTGCACCAAACACAAGCAGAGGTGTTGTGACATGGAGCAAGGGGTCTTTCCCTCTTTAATCCCCCACCTGTTAATGACTGCATGAATGTAAAGGCTGACTACAAACAAAATTCTGTTAAATGGAGATTTTACCTCACCAATGCTACACTTTTGTTGAAGCAGGAGGGGCAAAAAATAAAAACAGAAAAAAATACTGAGTTTCAAAGCAGTATTTTCATCTGGAATGATGTATGAAATATAGGGGATAAAGATTGAAAGCTTGTGCTGATTGACAGCAGTGTGCTGCAGACACAGCTGATAAAGCAGCTTTACTATCATTAGAACTAAAGTCAGATTTCCATATTGAATATATGTTGTGATTCAGATTTTCTAGTAACAGCTAAAACAGTTTTTGTTTGGAGTTTCAGTAACGGCTATACCTTGCATGGACTCCAAGATCTGCCTATCACTAATTGAGCTCACATTACAGCCTTTCAGGAGGTAATTATTAGGAATTACCTCCTTTGTTGGCCGTAGCTCCATTAAATGTTTTTTTTTTTTACCTTGTCAGATCGTGTTGTCAGATTTAACTGAAATTAATCATTGGATTCAGGGGATATCCTGTCCCTTGGTCTTGCTATGGAGTGGCTGAAAGCACTTGATTCCTCTTTTTTTTTTTCCTTTCTTTTTGTTTCTGTGAGTAGCCAAATTATTCTAATATTCATAGCAATATCCTGTAACAGGTAACTTATGGTGCCAAAAACAACAGGCTCCATTTTAACCAAATTGTTTAGTGACCTCTACTAAGGCCTGAATATGGAGAGAAATGTATAGGAAGATGTGGGTTATTGTTCCCAACACAATCCCTACAAGCTGTATTATTCTAGTACGATGTAACAATTTTCAGTTTTGTCTGCTGGAAGAGCTTATTGAGATATTTTTGTTTTTGTGAAGATCCCAGGAAATGGCAGCTGTACAATGTCACTTGTCATATTTAAGCATAATGAAATGCTGGCTGGAGTGCTGCAGTGACAAGGATAGAGCAGCCTGCTGCATTGTCTGTTCCTGTCTGGAAAGGCCATTCCGGTCTGTGTCCTGCTTCTCCTTCCATAAAAGTGGGAGCTGCTGTTGTAAAAGCAGCCAAGTTCTTTCAAAGCACAACGTGGTTCTCCTAGGGTGGAGTGCACATCTTCTGTCCTGCAGAGATAGCTGCTGCTGGCATGTCGTGGGGGCTGGGGGAGAAAAAAAGATGGGTTTGCTTTCTTGTTTTTATTTTTAAAATACATAGAATGAAACAAACCCAAACAAAACCCCCAAACCAAACTGCAAACACCAAAACCTCAAAAATCCCCCACCCACCAAGAAGCACAAAACCTTCAGCTGTTTCCAGGACCATTTTGTTCTGGCAGTGCCACACAGCACACGGTATTGTGAGAAGTGAGCCAATACATTGGACTAAATTAATGATCTGGAGGAAATCCAGGTTGTGCTGCTCAGCTGAATGGGGACACAAACCTGTTTTACCCTGCAGAGGGCTGTGGTGTTGAGCCATGGCAATTTGTCCAGTCCTGAGCCTGAAGAGCTGCAGACAGTCCCACCTTTTGTGTGCTGTGGCCCATGGGATTGTTTGCTTTATGCCACCAGATGGTGATTTCTGTTGTGAATGAGTGTGCTGAAAGGAAGACTTGGTTCTACACTAGCACCTTCACAACTCTAATTAACAAACATGTTTGTGCCAAGGAAGGGTAAAGACTGAAAGGTGATGTCTTTACAAAGGCAGGGAGGTGTGAGATTAAAGTATAACCTAGGCCTCAGTTTGCTAAACAAAGGTTTCCTTAAGGTGGATTTCCCCTTGGGACTTTTTTGCAGGTCAGAGATATGCTGTAGTGGTTTGATGGATGAGGGAACTGAATAAGAAGTGATGAACTTGATGTCTAACTTGGTGTTTGTGTTCTTTCTTCCACATATGATGGGGCTCAACAGTTGTCAGTACAGCTTTGGAAAAAAGGGAAGATATGCACTATATATTTTTAATAGTAGGGGAAGGATCTTCTGTGTTTATGAAACATTTAATGCTAGATCTTGTGTTCCATAACCACCCTGAAACCACCCCCAGGACCCCATGAAGTCATCCAACAGTATGCTTAGGAAAAAAAGGGAATGATAAGAACTCAGTTGTGCTGATTATAGACATGGCAGGTGATAAGACTTGAATCTATGGTGGCTGCTTGCTTTTAAAAGGGTAGCTGTGTTTTTATAACCTAGGTGTTTCCTATGAACCCTGTGAAGTTTACTGGAAGAAAAACCACTTGTTGTAAAAACCCATCTGGAATTCTGGGATTAACACAAGCCTGCTGTGAGTCCCTCAGGGTAGAGAACTGATCCAGGGTCTGCTTTTTCCAAATGGAGTTCTCTAGCAGCTATGAAGACTGTGATAGATAGAGAGGATATAGTTCATGCTTACTCTCTTGCCCTCTGCCTGGGCAGTTATTATAAAATGTGAATGCTGCATTTAGATTTTTTCAGAATTATTCAAGAATTTCTATAGCAGTGTTAAGCCATTGAGGAGCAATCACAGCATTATGGCTTGAATTTCCAACTTCTCAGAAGCAGCTTGGAAATGAGAATGTTCCTTGGATCTTAGTTTCAGATTTGTGTTCCACTAGATTTTGTACAAAATAGACTTCAGCATGCACATTTGTTGCAAGTGAGCACTAATCACATGGGTAGTAACCACATGCCAAAATGCATTCAGTCAAGAATGTCTTTGCATGACTTTCCAGGCAAAATGTCTTCACAACTCTGAGATGTTTCAAACCACTTTTAAGGGATGATACTGAGCTTTATGTTATGTCTGGAAGCTGAAGAAATTGGCTTTGCTGCACTTTGTCAATCTGTGTGGTTCCTGGACACTATTTACTTTGTCACTCCCAAAAACATTCGGGCCTTTAGGTGCTTCAGCTGTGATGATTGAGGGAACTGGTCACTGTTCAACTGTTTCAGGTGACTTGTGGGGTAGTTTATCAAAGAGCCTGTGGTGCTCGCTGCTTTCCTTCGAGTTTCCCCATGGCTCTGAGAGTTCCCTTCTCAATTAAAATTCCAGCCTGTAGAAGGAATCGTGGCTGCTGACTTCATGGCTCTAGTCATTTCATGATTGCTTGAAGAAAGAGGTGGCCAGCTGGGATGAGGATAAATCAACCATTTGTCCTCTTGTCTTTCAAGTAAATGGTCCATTGATCACCTCCTAATAGTCTTGTTGGACTAAGTTAAGGATCTGAACTGTAGCACTTTGCTAAAATGGCAATTCATGCTGCAGCTATTCAGTTGCTATAAATGACACCAAAAGGGAAATAATATGAACAAACAGAATTTAATTTTTTGTATAAGGCAGAGAAGGAATAGTATACATATAAGGAATATATAATATAATTAATGTATCCTTGAGAAAACTTATGGCAAAACTGCTTTCTTCTCCCCCAAGAAAAACCTCTGACACAGAATTAGTCAGCCCTGCAAGGAGGTGTAAAAATGCACTCTGTAAATGTGTGTCTGTCCCACTCTTTTCTAGCCAAAATAGTGAGTTTTTAAATTCAAAGGTGTTATGATTTTGTTCCCCCTTCCCTTTCAGTCTAAGGACTTTTTTTGATTGTGTATTTTTCAAACCATTTCAGTTGTGAAGCAGGAGAGGTTGATCTGGGTTGCTATTTGGACTCTGTCTTGAAGCTGCAGGAAGACTCCTTCAAAGCTAAGAGCTGTCAAACCTTTCTCCTCCTAGAAAATTCCATCTATTCGTCTGAACAAGCCCTTTCAAAAGATGCAGGATGCCCTTCAAAGCAGGCTTGCCTGTGTGGAGGAGAGGGGCTTACACAAAAGTTGTATTTTAGACTTAAATGTAGGACAAGTCAAAATAATCACGCCTAAGTCCTTCTCAGTACAGATATTCAGACCTGTTCTTAAACCGTGAGTTTGGAATTTCCACTAAATTTTATCAATACTTGGCTTCTTTCCTGATGCCTTATCTCACTCTGCTGAAGATATTTTCTGTGATCCATAATGAGCCTTGCTGCTATTCCAGTACTAATCACTGCTGAATATCAGCCAGGTAAGACATAAAGCAGGGAGCTGGTTTGTCTGAGTTAAGAGAAATGTGGACCTAAAGAGTTTGTCCCAAGTTCTTATGACTTCATCTCTTATATTCAAGACTAGATATGTTTGGTGGGGAAGGAATTACTAGGTTTTGTTAAAAAAACAAACCCAAAACATCCCATTCAGTAGCTTCATCTTTAATTTCATGTCGATGTAGACACAAAATGGTATCTGCTGACAAATGAGGGGGGAGGAGAGAGACATTGTGAAAGAATAATAAATAGCTCTAGGTGAGGTATTTCATCCAGTGCAGGGAAGAGACAGCTCTCTCTTATGGGGCCTGTGCACATTGTTCCATTTGATGCCATGATATTGTTAGAAACTTTTCATTCCCTCATGACAGAATTTATTTCCTTTGTTCAGATTTACACTGAAAGCAGGTGCTGTAGACTTGCACAACTTTTGTCTTTTTATTTACAACAATAGGAGCTACTGACCCTTCTCTTGTTTGGGAAGGAAATTGTCAGCTGAAGTCAATAATTGTGTGTATTTCATGTAAATTCCCTTTCCTTAAATGTAAAATACAGGCTTTTAAAGCAAACCTACTGTGTTTGTTATTTATAACAATCATTTCATAAGTGGCTTGCTTAGATGTATTAAAGCATTTATTAGTAATTAAATATTGATGTCTAACAGCTACTGAGCTTCTACAAGGATAAAGGAAACAGATATGGCCTGCAGGGTGTTATCTCAAATGTTGCTGAAATGTTGAGCACACAATTACCATCTTATTAGGGTAATAATGTTGAAAGAACTGTTCAGACATTTAATTGGTATCAAATAACATGTGATTGTCTGTTGATTAGATATCAATTGCAACAAGGCACAAGCTGACATTTGATAAGCATGGTGAGTGATAGCTTGCTTTTGTTATGCCAATTAAATGTCTAAATAGAATTAGAAATCATTAGAAAATCGCTAACATATTTGGCAGCTTGTCAAGTGATCTGTAAACATGGGGGCGTCTGCCTGTGTGTGGGAACTTGGACATTTTCTCATGGACTGGGATGGCCTTTAGTATAGACGCTTTGGATAACCAAATACCTGATTTCATGGAGTTATGCTTTTCCTCACTAGCAAATTAATTTGTGGAAATAGAGGTGTAAATATTTACTGAATTGAGTTAAACACAGTAAAACCAGATAATTCACATGATCTTCTTACCCAATTTTGCCAGCAGACATCCTGTCTGAAAGTTGTTCCTTGTCATGGTTTAATCTATATATATCTATATACATGTCTGCCTACACATTGATTTACATTTCTCCATGTAAATTAAGATTTCTTCCTTTAAGTTGACTAGAGTTTTAAGACAGTATAACTGAAAGTCTTGGAGAATTCCATTTTCTTTTTCAATGCAAGCAGGATGCTGTTTTCCCACATGCTCTGTAGAACAAGGATTTTGTTTCAACCTCAAAACCGCTCAGTGCATGTTGTAACTGTGATGAGGGTTTAATATAAAAAGTGAATTAGTGAACATATAGGAAAAGGAACTTCTGAGGGAAGGAGAGAAACCTATGTGTCTAAACTTCGATAAGGCTTCTCGTTAACTGGTATAAATGAAAATATTTCAGGAGTTATGTTTCAGCCCAAGGCTTCTTTAGTTCAGTTATACTCTCATGCTGCAGCATAGGAAGGTAAGGGACGTGTTCCTGGAAATCTTGTTGGAAGATACAATGTCTTGCTCTCTCTGTAGTTATGTTTACAAACACACCCAGTGGACCTTTCCTATTCTGAAAGAAACTCCAAAGAGAAAAGGGTGGAAAAGGAATATTTCTATTATAGTTTTCTGGTTACCCTATACTGTTATACTTCTGAATAAAAAGGCAGAAGCCCTCAGTCCTGTGACTGACACTTGACCTTCCTTTCTCTGTGTTAGGCCAGGTTATGGTGGCCAGGACAAGAGGAAGTGGCAGTGATCCACAGGGACCAGTTTCCCTTTTCCTCTTCTCTGTCCAGGGCTCATTCTTACTGCCTGGGGTTTCCTGAGACAGCTGATTTGCTGATTTGGGTGTCTTTCCCATTTCATATTTGCCACCCTGGAATGGCTCTGGCTTTTTTTGGCCTTTGCATCTGCACTAATGAATATACACGGTTTATATTTTTTTTGAGTTAACTCACAAGGAACAAAGGAAGCATTTCTGTCAAATGACAGACAATGGTGGTGTTTGTCTGAATTCAGTTTCCCTGCATGTGCAGCTGTGTGGAGCCATCTTTCAAAATGCCACCTTATTAACTTCTCAAGCTCCTGAAGGTTGTGTCCTATGGCATATTTGCTCAGACAACCAATGCATCTTGCATAGAGCAGTGAGAATAGCTATGTGGGTAGCAGTTTGGTGCTTGCTTTCTGTATGAAATTGAATTATATTTATTGCTTATGAAAAAATTTAATTCATCACAATGCAAGAAAGCTTGTCACTGAAATGTTGTAAATGTCAACAAGTGTTTTTATCATGATGTAATGTCAAAATTAACTTAAAATACCTCTATTACATGCAGATGAAATGTTTCTTTGGGAAATGATCCATTCCATATCAACTTCATTACTTAAAGTGTCTTTGATTACTTTGATGTATAACATCTTGCAGTAATTCAAATACCTTAAATGAGTGCTTTGTAATCATTGCTGTGCTTTCAGCAGAGGGAAGATAGATGATTATGTGCTGCAACCTGTACCGCAGCGCAGGTAGCTCTTGGCTATTGTTTGCTCTGCTGGGTTATTGCCATTTGTGTAAAGCAATCTTGCTAGAGGAGTAGTCCCATGGCTGGGAGGATGGGTAGAAGTGTTGTTTAGAATAAGTTTGGAGGTTTTTGAAAAGTTGTCACTAAAAGAGTTGCTGATAACTTTGTACGAAATATTCCAAGTGCCACTGAAGCCATCAGCAATCTTGTTTTTTGTTACAGTATTGAACAGGAAGGCTATTCCTTTCCTGTTTTGGATGCTAAATATGCAATCTTCCAGCTCTTCTATGCAAAATGTCGCTTCTGGTGAGAGAAATGCACCAGGTGGAACAATACAAAGTTGTTGTGTTTGATGGTTTGTTTTCTTTTTTGTGGTTTGTTGGGTTTTCTTGGTGGTGTCGTGGTTTTGTTTGGGTTTTCTTGTTTTTTGTGGTTGTTTTAGGTTTTGGATGAATTTTGTTTCTGGTTTTTGTTGGGATTTTTTTGTTTTGTTTTGTTTTCTGTGCTTTAAGGAAAAAAAAAACAAGACAGACAGGAATTCTTTGACTTGTTTTTTCATTAGACAAACTTGCATAGAATCTGGGCTCAGTCTGAGCAGACCTGTCTACAGTGAAATGCATTATGTGAAACTGTGGTGATTCACTGGTATATCATTTTAGAAGAGAAGAAATAAAACCAATCTGATGTTGGAACATTCTATTTCAATGTTTCCCAAATGGTGCTTTATTTTCTTTTGGCTGTGATTTGAATGTTTTGTCTTTAGATATATTGATACAGACTGGAGAAGTAAAAATCAAAATAAGGCTTTCCAATTCTCCTGTGAAAGTGTTTTGATTAGCCAAAAATGAATGGAAATAATCCCTCCTTGCCTTCCCACCTACAATTTGTCTTCAAAATGTTTAAACTTGAGGGGTTTTTTTCTATATTAGATGAAGCAAGGGAGTTGAACCAGATCTTCTGTTGCCTTACTGCTGCTTTCTGCATTGCCTCAGCTGTGCTCCTCCTTTTCATATTGAGTACTTCGTGCTTCACAAATATACATAAAGACATAATTGCTGTTAATTTTACGACTAAATAGAGCGTATTCTGTAAGAGAGTCGTGTGTGTTTCTCTGTCATCTCACTGCACTGCAGTAGGTAAGAAGTCCTTTATTTCTCCCCCTAGTGCTCTTGCAGACCAGATTTTCACCCCCTTTCTCTCATGCTGAGTTTCCCGAGTACTTGAAAGATGTTACTGTGAGTTTTGACCAAGGAGTCATCCAAAATCAGGTGGAGTTGTCACAGCATCTCGTTTTCTCTTCACTATCCTAGGGAAAAGTCTTCTCCTCAAAAAACTTTGGAGAAGCACTCCTGCTTGCAGCAAACACTTAATTTCTCCAGTTAATTAGCTTAATTGTAACTTTGAGCAATCAATCTCATGATTGCATTGTTGGGGTAACTTCTGTGCCTATCGGAGAATCTCAGGTTCTGCTCGTGGCTTGGCAGGAATGGCTGGGGAGGGGAGAAATCCTGTTGTGAGCTGCTGGAGGTAATTAAAATGCTGACGGGGTGGTAATTGTCAGCTGGAGAGGGAAATGGTGTTGGGGGTGAATTTCTGGGCCCGTTCAGATCACATATGGTGCCAGTCTGCGGAGGCTGGAGGTGAGGTGACGGAGGCAAGTGCCATTTCCAATCGCTCGCTGCTGACGAGATGAGACAGCCTCGCAGCGGGCACGGTGCTCACACACCCTGCTCTGATGTGAAAGGAGAGGATGAGAACAAACAGGGCTTTAAAGAGCCTTCCACTCTGTCATTCTTCCTAACCTGTCACATCCTGCTCCACCTCAGGAAAGGAGCCCTTTTTCCATTGTATTAACAGGGATGGATGGAGCTGGATTCTGTTGGGATCTTGACTTACCTGTTGTTTCAGTGTGTTTCCTAAAGGGCTCGCTTTCCGTGAGGAGCTCGTACAGAAATGCAATTTGCCGGTGAGTGAGTTCGTGTGTTCAGTTAGCTCTTTTCCTTGTAGTACATGATATATGACAGTGAAATAGCAGTGTAGTTCTCAAAATCACTAAAACTGAGCTGTTCTGGGGTGGGGAAAGAGCAGTAGTTCTTAAGTAGCTCAACTGCTGATCATTTTGCTTTACCAGATGTCACTTTCTGAGAACTTAAGAAGGGTTATCACCTGGATGTCTGCTCTGCTCCAGCTGCACGGTAAATTGGCTGTGTAGGACGTAGTGCTTTAAAAGAACTACGTTTATTGATGTAAAGCATGGAGGGGAGAAGGTGTGATGGCATTAGGAACCCCCAGTTTCTCAGCTTGTGCCTTGAGGAACATGTGAGGCTGGTGTTCTTGCTCTCAGTAGGACAGATGTGACCCTCTTCCCATTACAGGTGACTTATCCTCAACCAGAATGCCTTTTCTTCCTGGCAGAGGTTTCAAACACTGCTTTTCCCTGGTCTGCCTATGAGAAGGAGGCCACTGGTGCATTGCATGGGGGAAACAAAGAGCTGTGAACAGTGAGAAAAGCAATGCTTAAAGTGTGTGTGGGACTAGAGACTCCTGTTTACTTCTGTGCCTCTTAGATCACAGGTGAAACTCTCTATTTATGTTCCTTCAGCTTAGTAGTAGCAGCAATGCCTCATGGCAGGTTGTTCATTTGGGTGCTCTGTCTTAACAAAGACTGCTCATTAAAAAACTCAAATGTGATAGGTTGAAGTGCTGAAAACTCCACACCAGGGGAAAAAAAAAATCTTTCTTTTTACACAAGCTTCTTAAGCTGAGAGAAGGGCTGAGAAACTAAGAGAGTAGGGGAATAAGAAGGCAGGTGGGCCCATTAATCTTCTTTGGATCATAAAGGTGGAAATACCATTTACTTACCCTAGGATTTGTTTGAATGTTATGGACTAACACTGTAAAACACATTACACAGATCTGCTAGGAGGAAAAATAAAAACACTTTGATAAGAGATGGACAGGATTCTTTTAACTGAAAGCAGCTGCTTTTTTTTTTTTCCCCCTTCAAAAACTGTAGCCCAAAGAACAAAGTTTGTCAAAGCTGTTCCATCTTTTGGGACACCTGTGTGTCATCATACAGAGCAAACAGAACTTCACTTCCAGAATTGTCGCACTTCTTGTTGCTGTAATTGTACTGAAGTTGAGTGGAATTAGCTAGTTGGGATCTGTTTAACACAGAACTATATTCTGATAAGTATGTAAGAAGCATCTCTTCAACACAATCAATTCTCTTTTCCTAGAGCAAAAGAGCCCAGGTCCTTGTGTTGCATCCTCTGAAGCACGTAATCTAGCCCAGGAATAAATGGCTGTACAGAGCCAGAGGAAAGGATCAGAAACCTTGCCATCTGAAAAGTCTATGTGAATAATGAATGATCTTTTTTCTTTTTTTTCCCTTTTTTTAAATCAGTTGTCTCAAACCCAGTCAGCAGCAGTCTGTTTAAAGAAGCTTGCCCTTGAGCTGAGAGTAAGGATGATGAATTGCATAAAGGAGGGCTTTTCAGTTTGAAGTATCTGAAGATAAACTTTTGGAAAAAATTAATAAAGTATAAATTCCTGAAAACAAATCAGCAAAAAATAGACAATCTTCTGTGCCAATGATCAAAGCTGTAGGACAGAAGATGGGCTCTCTGTTCTTCTTCATGCTCTGTTTTTGTTCACTGATGACAGGTGCGTGTATTGAACCTGCCAGCTGAAGAACTCTGACCCACAAGCACTCAGATCTGCAGTTTGCACTCCCTAACCTTTTCTTGGGGAAGTGAAGAGCATGCAGCTTCATTAAAAATATAAGCAAGGGTTGCTTAAAGAAACTAAAGCCTCAGCTTTCCAAAAACCTGGAAATCACAATCTAGAAGCATCCACAAAAACTGGATCCCAGTATCTTCCAGTGAGTAGTACTGTTGGACCAGATTTATGAACTATTACTTTTGCTGATAGATTAATCTAATTTTGTGGCATGTAATTGATTTGAGTGCACATTGCACCATGGGGACACAGGTGAAAACCTCCTGACTTCCATGTGCCCCTGGACTGCTGGATCTCCCTTTGGGATCCATGCTATTGGTCTGGGTAAGGAAGGAGAAAGCTAGTGCGAATTCAGATCTTGTCTTTATATGAAATATGGTTACACCTAAGGAAGAAGCTGTATAAAAAAGTTTAGTGATAATCCTTGACATAAAGCTGCTTTAAAGGTTGGATCTGAGCTTGCGTTTGCAGTGTGTGGGGTGTACTTTTGCTGACTGCATATTAATGTTTGCAGTTTTGTTCTGAAAACATCTGTATCTTTTAGTGTAGCCCAATTAAACATCATTGTTCTGTGGATGAAATCTTTATCTTGTTGAAGCAGGTAGCAAAACACCTGCTATTTTATTGGGTCATGATTGATTACTAGTTTATTCTGATTTTACTGACACGAGATGGCATTTAAAACTCCTCACACTTGCTGGAAATGGCCTATTGTCTAGAAATTCTTCCCTGTGGTAGTCCCAGTTCAGAGTGCTTCCCTCTTCCTTTGCTAATAGAAATTGAATTCTGCATGCCAGATTATTTACTGGATTTAGTACTACTTGCTGAAATCCAGGCGTACATTCTCTGCTTTCATTCCTCTTCACAATCCTATATATTGTGAAAATCTTTAACTCCTTTGCATGCAGTTTTCCATTCTTCCAGTGGTTGTTGTAAGACAGTTGTTATCCCTTGTTACAGTTACAAGTGGGTTTTGGTGTTTTTTCGAGTCCAACATTGTGCCCACTGTGGAAGCAGAGTGTTATATGGACAATTTTCACCTCTATTAAAGAATAAAGTGAGGCTGCAGGGATTGGATTGGGGAATGGAGCTTATGTATAAATTTATTACATCTATATTTATTATTTCTAGGCTTTGGCTTTTTTTCTGAGACACTACTTCTTCTTCTTCTGTGCTTTGGAAAGCATTCTCTATTCATCTGATTTGTCTCTTTCCTTGACTGTCTGCTGCCAATTCAGTCTGATGTGAACAGTGCACTTGGGCTGACAAAACTTCTGTTGAAACTTGATAATGTTTCTTAGTAGAGAAAGCCCTAATGACAGGTATTATTTATATTTCTTCAAGATTAGTTGTGATAAAGTGGAAGACTAATGAAAGATGAAGGCCCACTGCAGATTTGTACCTTCTAATAATCCTCAGTACAACATGAGGAGTTTCCAAATGCAAGTTTGCAAACTCTCCCACACAGATTTTTTTCAAGCCACAGGTAACTGCTCATCTTGTGTTCTGACAGCCGCTCTGTCCCAATTCCCCACTCCTTGGGACTGCCATGGCTTTTTGCACTGGCTGATACTTTTAATAATACAAGACAAATAATGGATCAATGTCAAGCTAGAAAGCAGGGGAAACATCTTGATTTTTCTAGGCTAGTTAGTACTTTGGCTCAATGAGGTGCTGTGCTGCAGGTTGAAGGTGCCTGGGAAGAATACCCAAAGTTTCTGCAATGCTGACACCTGTTTATGGAGGCCACCACTTTGTTTTGCAAAGCCTGAGTTAGTTTCTCACAAAGCTTTCTGTATCTTGAACCTCCAATCTTACCATTGCCCTGAAAACAAGTTTCTATTCCTCCACTGTGGGTTCTGGCATCGTGAGAGAGGGTGTGTTATTCACTGGCTCATGTAACCACCTCCTCTTGTTGCAGCCTGATATTTGAACCACACCTGCAGCCTTGGATTTAATTCATAAGAATTCTTCTGAGATGCGCTGGCTCCATTTAATAGACAAAAAAGTCCAAGGCCCAAGGGTTCAGCCTCCTCTGAGGCTACAGTTGAGTCTGGCATTCAGCTGCTGACCCATGTCTTGTTTCTAATTCCAGTCAGAATATTTTCCACCTGTGGTGCTGGTAGGGTGTTGGACAGCCTCCTGTTCCCCCATTTATGTAAAGCTACTGCTTGTTTTTGTACATTCAGGTAATTCAAATATCTTCATAAGGGGCTCTGAAAGAATTCAAATGCTCAGACACCTCTGAAGATGAGAACTGCATAGACGCTCAAGTGTTTCAGGCAGTTATGTACCAGACTTAATTAATGCCTAAATTTCCTATGAAGCGAGTGTACTTCTGTCTTGCTTATAAATGCAAGAAACCAAAGGTTGAATTGCAGCCTAGAACTTCAGTCTTCCATCAGTGTGCTTAAATACATAAAAATTGCTTACATAACTGTTTACCAATACAATGAAGGCTGAAGCAACTTGTTCTTAAGTTTGATCTGATGTTTACAGATAGCAATTTGCTTCTGACACAGCCAGAAGATTACATTGTTTGTGTGACATGGGACAAAAAGGATTACAGTAATCTTTTCCTGTTTCTACAGCTTTCTGTAGGAGGAGACAGATTATAGCACGCTTCCATAGGAACATGGAAATGATGGGGGAATTATCTGCCGTGTTTTGAATAGTGACCTGGCATACATTATAATATTGTCACACTACTGCTTTTGCCATGTAACCAAGTCCCTTGTGAGCACTAGGCACAGCTCTTGAAAGGGAAGAGAATTATCACTTATTTGTTTGTGAGTGCAGACAGTAGCAGTTTGAGTAAAATCAGGCATTTCAGTGGCATGAAGGAAAAGGCCTGGCTGTTTAATAGAAATGCAGATTTTGAATGAACTGACAAAGACATCCTATTACTTGGATGTGTACATTCCTTGTTTTTTCCCCGCTTAAAGAACTCAGTCAGGAAATAGGGACACATTAGCATTATAAATGGTATTGGCAAGGAAGGGAAAAGGCTAGAATGATTTATTTTAACTTTATATTCAGTGAAAAGCTGTAGATACCTTTTTTCTATTCTTTTCTTGATATTTGGTGTTGTTTCACCAGGGGTTTCAAATGAAAAGTGCGAGGCCTTTGATCAAAGGATCAGAAAAGGGTGTTTGGTTTCAGAGAAGGAAGTATTTTTTTTTTTTTTTTCCTTCGTGGAAAGCTCCTTTGTGAGCTCCGATAGCAGCGCTTGTCAGGGGATCTCCCAGACTTTGTTGCAATTACATTAACAAAACCAGCACTAAGCTGAGAGTTTCCTCCAAACCTGCAGGACTGTTTCCTTACAAGTGTCGGAGGCTTCTTTGTACAAAAACTCCCTTCCTTCCATTGCTGCCACCTAAAGGCAGGGAAGGAATACCCTGGGCCGTAGGGTGACAAGCTGGGTGTGTTGTCCTGCACATCTAAGTCACTTTGAACACGATTGTTTACTAGAGCCAAAGCATGAATTTTCCAGTGGGTTTGTGTGTGTTTTATTTCTTCTTTCCTATCTGGAGAGATGCTTTCAAACGAGTGTAAAATTCAACCAAGTGGCAGGAGTCCCAGTCAGAAGATCCCCATGGGGGTTTTGGTGATAGCTTGGTCTGGAGCCAATTCTCCTAGCCCAGTGCTGTTTCAGCAGATCTTTGCTTGGGCAGGGAGGGATTTTGTTGGACTCTAGTGACCTGTAAGAGCCATTCTTCAGGAGATTGGAGGACAATAATGTTATCACAGCCCTGGGGTCTGGTTTCTTCAGCGATCAAGCAGTGTGGGCATTGCTACGTCTGCTTTTGAAGCAGCATAGGGAATACCTTATGAAAAAATACTCTTAGCTAAACCTCTGGGATCCTTGTATTAACACTATAAATCATCAGAGACTTCTGCTGGGTGGATGACACAATTTTTCTTGCATTTTTTTCTGTTTGATATTTATTAAAACAAATTATTTGGTACAGGAGAGAAGATGAAAATAGGAGTTTTAGTGAGAAGACCAAGAGACTGACAGCAGGAATGAAACACAGACCGTGACAACTGGTAGAACAAAATTGTGAATATTAAAGAATCTTGTTACCTTGGTAATTTAGCAACAGCGGGCTGCAGTGCAGAGATGGGAATAAAAGGATGTTGTAAATACGAATAGGTCAAGTCAAATCTGAAGCAAGAGAAACTTGTCCATAAATGTGGTGTACCCCAGGAGGGTGTTAAAATCTCTGTTAAGAAAACAGTTAATAAAAATCCTGGGCAGCACAACTCCAGGACTGACATGGTGTGTAATTTTCCTGCCTGTAGCTTCAGTGCTGTCTCTGCTGCAGGAGGGCTTGTTAAACACATCCAGCGCCTGGTGCTGCTGCCTTTGCAGCCTAATGTTTGCCCACAGTGGGTTTCCTTTTTATGTCAAGGACCTGTGGATCTTCAAGTGTCACAGGTTTCAGGCTGGCTACTGGGTTCCTTTCACAGATATTTATTAGGTGTTTGCTATTTCAGGATACAGATGGCATTCTTCCTATTTTTCCTTTCTTAATTTTTCACATTATTTCTTTACTTCTCATGCCTTCTCAGTATCTTGCAGCAGAGGTAAAATTAGTATTTTGCTTTCTGGTGAAGATCCAATTCAGACACTTAGTTGTGTGAGAACCTTAATGTTATCCTGATCTGAAATCTTCCATGGAAAAATCATTTATTGCAGGCCAATTGTGTACAGTAAATTAGACTGCTTTATGCTGATTCTTACCTGGTGAAGATACCAGTAGCAGTGAATCCAATCAGAAGTCTTTTTCTTTCTCTGTTCTGTTTTTGTTGTCGTGTTGTGTTCTGCTTCTATCAGCAATAAACTAATTTGTGACTGAGCCATTCTAGTAGCAGAAGTAATAGATTCTCACTAGAATTAGGGATGTTTTGTGGTAGTTTCACTAAAGGATTTAATGTGGGGGGTTTTTTTCCCTTGCTGGATGTTTTTCTGCAGTTTAAGAGTTTCTGAGACTGCCTCTTTCTTCCAGTTGTTACAACCTGTTTTAGAACAAAACCCAGATACCTTTGAACTGCAGAAGATTCTGGGCTGCCAGAATGTTCCTGTCACTGCAATGTCACAGCTACCATCAGAACAGGCAGCAGCGAGAGAGCTGCTGCTTCTCTTGTGTCTTATCCAAGCGACACAGCTCAGAAACTTTCCTTGGGGTGTAGTGGAAAGGAGTTTTTTGTTTTGTTTTGTTTTGTTTTAAAGGTATTTGAAATAGGAGGCTATTTTTACAAAAGATCCTAAAAATATGCTCTGAAATAGTTCTTCAACTTCACAGAATTTTCTATGATTGAAATATGTTTTAATCAAGTCCCTGTGGAAAGATTATTTCCTCTACTGAAGAGGATAGGAAGATCAATGTCCTGTTTCCATTCTTACAACCAAAAAACACTGAGTTGATTAAAGCTGCCTTGTACAACCTGCTGAAGCTGAAGAAAAGCAGTATCTCCTTTTAATTTGGAGATGCCAGAGGCTCCATCATATGGGATGGACAAAGGGTGGTCTGGGAAGCTCTGATTGTAAAATCTGCAATTTACATAATTGCATTTGTGTTTGCTTTTACCCTTCAAAATCCCAAGAACAACAAGAAAAAAGGTGCCCCAGAGACACCTGTTAAGAGTTGCTAAACATAAGCTATAATTTAAATAATTAATGGGCATCTCCATTATGCTGTAACTTTTATTGATTTTTACATAGTATAACTATTTTATGCACAGCAGTTGCTGAGCTGATGCAGTAGTCAGCAAATGTTAAAATCCTCTTATCTGTCCCATTTAGATCAGCTTAGGCCAGTTGTATAACAACAAGATTCTAAATTGTCATAAATGAAAATAAGAGGAGGAGTGGGCAGAAATAATTGGTAGAACATGTTGTTGTTTTTCCCTTGCACTCTGAAACAGTGTATGTGAGCCAAGCCCTACCAAAAAGCTTTCATGATATTTCTATTTATTTACAATTGCTTCATTTTCCCAATAGCCCATATAATCTTGCATTCTATCCCACAGAATGGCCATTACCAGATGCATCAGAGGATAATTCAAAATCTGTGATGGAGATAATCAGCTAACACTGAGAAGCAGAATTTTTTTTAGTCCTACTGGCCAAATGCAAAATGCAGCCTGGAAAAGGGAGAAGAGCTGTTTAACCTATTAGTTTGTGGGGTCATCACTGGCTGACCACCAATACAGCACTTGTGTTCACCAGTAGGGTTTGACCCCAATGTTTACACCCTTTCTTGCTTCACACCATTCCCAAAAAGCCTCAAGAACTTCGGGAAATGTTTGAAAAGCTGGCATTTTCCATGTATTTTTTAATTATTTATTTTTAATTTGAAGGTGTTTAATTTAATTAGTGTGACATTCTTTTCTCCACTGGGCAGGATATTTTGCAGTATTTCATATATGCATGCATGCAAACGTGCAGAATAATTTTCTGGATTGTTAGTTCAAAGTAAGCTTCTGTTCCCTTTTGGAAATCTTAGGTTAATAAGAAAATGTGGGCTTGGTATCTAAAATGATACTGGGGAAACCATGAAATAGGATTTAATGCTTATGAAAACTAAAACCTGTTAATAAAATTGACAAATTCCCATCACCATAACTTGAGGTGGGGCAATTATCCTTTATGACATTTCAACAGCCCTTGCTTTATTGCTCCCACAGGCCTCTTGACAGACCATGTGGTTTTATAGAAATAAAGCTTGCTCTGCCTTGCCTCTGTCCTTCAATGCTCTTTAATCAAATTGATGAACGGACTTGAGGAAATTGCAGGTCTTAGCCTCGTTTTGCTTTCTCTTTGGTGTGATGGTGCTGTGACTGAGGGTGCCCTGTGCCCTCTGAGGAGCCTGCACAGTGAGTGCAGTCTGAGGTTGTTGGCTGGGTGACTTCTCATGTAACTGTCATACATGCTGACTCTTGATCCGTATCTCTTGTAAAATTTGCAGACAGGTCCTCTGGGGATCAGAGAAACCTCGAAATAGAAGCAGAGAATTAAAGTGCTGTCAGGGCAGAGGTCAAAGCCCCTCCTCTTTCCTTCTTCCATGTATATAGGGCAAATGCATGTTCTTTCACATTCTTTGAAAACTCAGATTCTCTCCTAGGCAGACAGTGCAGCACTATCCTTGTGGGGTTTTACCTCCAGAAGCTGTCACTGAAGACAAATCTGCAGGCTATGAAGGAGAGAGCACAGCATCAAGCATTCGGTGTCCTTGGGGAATGACAAACATTTTTTGCCGAGGAGGTGGAAGACAGAGATTGCCAGAAAGCACTTTTTTATGGTAACTGAAGTAATGAACTCAAATGAAAGGAATAAAATAGAGGTTTAGAGTGGAAGTGCCATTTCTGTTTTAACTACAGTGTTGCTACTGCAAAGCTATAAATTAGAACAGGGTAGTTAGGTAGGATGAAATAAAGGAAGAAAGGCAGAGTTCTTGGTAATGGGAAGCTCAGAGGAGCCCAGCCTCTGGTAATTGCTGTACATCTCCCACTGGCATGGTCTGCTCTCAGCTGGTAATTAGCAGGGCTGGCAGAAAGATGCAAAGAGCAACTTGCACAGGAAGGCGTGCAATTTCCTAGCTGGGCAGGAAACTTGGTTTTGCTGATGATTAAGTGCCTGGTTTCCCAGGCACTTAATTGGAGATTTGTAGCCGATTCCTACGGCATGTTTTTCTCACAGCCATACTTAGAGAAATCCACAGGCCATCATGCAGTGTCTTCTCCAGTAAACATTTCTCAGGTTTTTTTACCTTCAGCTATTCCAGATCTCTGAACCCATCTTTGTGACCCAAAGTTGATGAGTCCCTGAAATTCTACCATCTTTCTCAGCTCAGGCAGGGAAAAGTCTGTGGAACTCATTGGCCTAATCAATCTTGTCTATTTTTTCCCTTTCTGCTTTATTTTCTTTTGAGTAGGGACTCCTTTCTAAGAGTTTATGGAAAGCTGGGGGGTGCTGGATTAAGAGAATGGGAAAAACACAGAAATTGTTCTTAAAAAGGAAAAAAATACTCCAAAGGAGGCAAAATATTAATGTGGGCCAATTGGTAGTTGGTTGACTTACAGACAAAGGATAAACAATAAGCAAACCCCACTGAACACAGAGAGAATCCATTTATTTTGATTTAGTGTTGCAGCAGATGGAACCACAAGACATTCCAATGCACCCTTGCTGAGTTTTTGCTGCTGTGTAGCTTACCAGAGTTTCATTGCTAGTACTCGCAAGTGCCCACTGGCTGAGAGGGTACCTGTAAACATTAAAAAGAAGGTGAGTTAAGGAGCTGCTAAATCTCAGGAAATAATGCACATCATTAGTTTAGAGCTTGCTGTGCTCTAGCATGTAAGCAAATGCTTTATTTCCTTTGGAAACCACCTTTCATTTCCAAGAACCCTCCTGTATTTCAATTGCTTTGGAGGCTCTAGGCCAGGTTTCCATCGTGCCTGCATTCATGTGAGCTCTCAAATGAGCCTGCTATGCCAATTTACACTTATGAGAATGTGTCCCTGTATAAAAAGTACCAGCTGTATATTGTTTTACAACTGCCTTTTGTCTGCTACATGATAAAGGGAAGAATGGAAGTGGAAAAATGGTGCTAACCACTCATACCTGAATACCTGTAATGCTGTGGGTAAAATTCAATGAGCTGAACTTGGTTGACTTCTGGATGCTTTGTCAGGTAGCTGAAAGCCTCATACATGTAAGGATGAATGTCTGTCAGATGTGCTTCCTTCTTGTGGCAAACCAGAAATGCTTCTGTAGCTCTAATGTCACAAACAAAACATGTGCTGCTCAAGGTTAAGTTGTTCTTGTCACAGAAAGCTGGTAAGTGTCTTGTAAGTGGATGTTCCTGTAGAATTGATTGCAGGGAACTTCCTACAACCTCCTTCCTTTTGAAAAATGCTGAGTCACTTAGCAGACAGAGGTCTAAACTTTTCGAAGGAACAATGAGAAGACTTCAGTGAGTTTCTGGCTGAATATGTCATCTGCTGCTACATGATTCAAGCAGATTGATTCTGACTGACTTGTAGTCACCCCGTAATACAGCTCTTTCCTTGCAGGGGAAGGGTTACAGCCCTGTTCTGGATTAGGTAACCAAGCATTAGTTCTCAACACAGCTCAATCTCTACTTACTTTTCAAGTTACAAAATGGAGTATCCCAAAAAAAGCTTTGCAGTTCAACTTAAACTTCTTTTCCCCATTCCTCATCCCAACCTGCTGTAGTGCCCATGACTAGTAATTCTGTCTTATTATGGCCTGTGATTTATGAACCTGAGTCATAAAAGCCATTCAGCTTTATCCTACTGAGAGGATAGAGCAACAAGCAGGAAACTTTTCTTGTACTGAAATGGATTTTTTTTAAGGCAGAACTTCAGTTCTGGAATTTGCATAGGACAGATCTCTTTCCCCCAAAATGCATAGCGACTATAGGTATCAATGACTTTCAATGACTTTCTCTTTGGAAATCTACTCCCTGGCAACATCCTCCCCTTATTTTCTTAGCATAGGGCTCAGGACCTCTCCGTCTGTTGTGTCATCCTGATGCCCTTGCCTGCAGTAGAGAGAGAGGCCTGCAAGCCCCACGAGCAGTCAGCAGCAGGGCGTCGCTCCTGCTGTTCTGAGAGCTAATGGGATCACAGCCTGGGATCAAAAGGTCACGGTAAATCAATAGTCGCAAATCTGCACTGGTAAATCTCTGTGCGGAGAAGAGCTGTGGAGGGGCCTCTGTGCAGGGTCTTACAGGTAGATCTCATTCATAAAAGGCTTTGCCTCCTTGCTGTGGTGCAGATACCGGCTTTGACAGAACCTCGATGCTATGGTGAACAGCCTTTATCAAGCTGTTTGTGCTGAGCTTTCTGGGGATGACATGTGCACCTGCCTGTCATTGCCACAACTTATCCTCCCACCAGCTCTCTTCAATTTAGTCTTTATATTAGTTCTCATACAGTAAAACTTGAGGGAGTGGGTGGGAACACCCCATCTATCATTGCAGTGGAAGGAATTTCTGGGAAAAGTGAGATAATGGGGGGTTTTTGACTGGTTTCCTTGAAGAATTTGGATAGTCACGTGTGAATTATTTCAAGGGACAAAGATCTAACCTGTGGATGTTTTCTGTGGAACCTCATATTTTATGGCATGGGGAGCAGTTTTACAGGGACAACTCACAGGTGAATTAGGTTCAGTCTTAGAAGTAAGCAAATATCTTGTGTACGGATGTGAGGTGTGGCTTCACATCTCATCTGGTCCTCTCAATTTTTGTACAGATATTTTGTATAATTCAGAGACTACTTTCAAATATTTGGGCAAGATTCAAGCCTGAATTCTCTGCAGCTGGAAAGCAAGCAATGTTCCTCCCATACTTGGTGTATCTCGGCTCCAAAGCTTTCCTCATTGTACTGCAATGGCAGCTTTATTTCAGTGGGAGGGTTTAGCTGGTCCAGTTCTCTGCCCTGCAGATGGGCAGAAAGAGCAGGTGCCCTTCCTTTCCCCCGTGCGTCAGAGGGCCTCCTGTATCCCTGTATCCCATCTCTTCATGGAGATGTGGCTCATCTGAGGGCAGGGATAACCAACCTGGTGTGACCAAGTACAGGTCAGGGCTGCTTGGGGCACTGCTGTAACAGCTTGCAGGAGCACACTGCAATAGATCATCCTTTCCTGTCTGCTCTATTTTTCTTGAGGAAATAAATCACTTGGCTGTAGGTGAGAAGCCGTGTGACTTTGACACATATTCGCTTCTCCTTTCTTCTTAAAGGAAAAAGGACTGTGCTTATGAAGAGACAGGACAATGCTGTGCCCTTGATTTGCTCTTGAATGTGGAAGGGATTTAAAATAGCATAAAAGATGCACTTGGGAAGTGTGCAAACTGCAATGCATAACTAGATGTGTTTTAAAACTAAAACATACATAGGGCATGGACTTCAGTGCAGGTTACTGTTTGATTTTGAGCCCTGGACTTTGATCCCTTTACAATGCACTTACCAGAGAACATGCATGAAAACTAAATATATTTTTTCACCTATAACTTCTGTTCAGGAGACAAAAATCCAGTAAGTCACAGAAAATAGAACTTTATTTTGGATTCTTTGGAAATTTTTGTGTGGGTATAACCTTAATACTTTCAGAAGTTTATCTCCCACTGTGGTTTTATTGCTTAGTTCCTGGCCTGGATTTCTCCAGGTACTCAAGCTGAGATGATGCAGGAACCTTGGGTCCAGTAGTTGGTGAGCAGTAGATAACAAAAGCCAGAGCATCTAAAAGATTTTGCACTCTGGTTAAGGCTGTACTGATAAGCTAACAATGAGTAAAAGGAGAGGGAAAGAAAACAGGTGATTATCACTGGTGATAGTGAGGTTCTAGACAATCTAAAATTCAATTTCTATAGCCTCAAAGTTTTGGGGTTTTTCCTTCCTCTATTGAAAAGTCTTTTACAACATGATTAGAGTATCTGTTTACTGCTAATTACCTGAGTCTGAGCAGCTTCTCTTGGCCAGCACTTTACTGCTTGATTTGTCCTGTGTGTCCAGCATATGCAACTCAGAGCTGCTCCTTTCTGAATCGAGCACTGCACTCACAGGTTCTGTAATACACTACAAATATCAGCTTTCTATGATTAATTTTTTTGATTTTGTTTTGGTTTATTTCCCAAACTCTTACGGGGGTTGTACTTTCATGCCGCAGTAACTCAAGTGACTCTCATCTGAACAGGGATTCATTGCCTGAATACTGCTTACAGATAGTTTTGTTTCTTGAGTTAGTGTTGCTTCTCCTTAGTATTTTTGTTTTGTCAGTTTAAATCATGTCATTTACAAGTACAGAAATCCCTTGTTGTGCTCTTTTCTTTGGTAGAAAATGCTGTTTGAAACAGAACTCTGTGTTTTACCTCTTGAGATATTAACTTTTTCCCACACATGCCCTTAGGCACATGGAGAGGCTGCTTGCAAGGGCTCTAGAGCAGCAGGAGGTCTTGTCCTATGGAACTTATTATTCTTCCTTGATTAATCGTGAGCTCGTGGCAAACAACTAAAATAGTGAGGGGGTGACTTGACACCCCAGTTAAACCAACAACCTTGATCTCAGTGTGAGTTCCCTGGAGGTGAACTGGAGCATGTCCCTGTAGCTGGGTGCAGAGCCATCTTTCAGAAGGAAGGGTGATTGGCTGGGTATAAATAGTGCTTTTTTTCGATATGTAAAGATGAGTCCATGTGATTTAGCTTTTCCCTTTTTTTGGATGGACTCTTCTCTGAAAAGCTGTGTGGTCTCTGTTGCTTCAAATGAGAAACTTGACAGATTTGGATAACAGTCCTTGTTTCAAATTTGCTTTCCTTTTTGACGGTGTTTTATTTGTGAGATTTTACTATGCCTTTGCTTAGGCTATGGAGTTAAATTACTTTGCCTCTGTTTTTATCACTGTGCCGGTGTGTCACTGAGTTGGAGTCTGCACTAACTTGCAGGATTCCTGTTTCTGACTCCATTCACCTTTTCAGTTGTGTTTATAATAGGTGAAAAAAAAAGCAGGAAGTGTGAAATCATTAAAATTGAGCTTCAAGAACTACAGCATGGATGGGGAGAGAAAAAGCTGCTTGTAGTCAGATGCTTGAGGCAGTGAAATTTTATGTTGGTATCTGAATATATGCAATACTTGAAACTGCTCTGTGTTTCTCTTAGGTCCTTCAGGCTATTTATAACACATGGAAAACTCTTGTGTGTCTGTTTCTGTATTTGGATTTAGAAATAAATTAGGTTTTACTGTTCCTGGTGACTTTAGAGTGCTGATGGCACTAATGTGTATGTTAAAGGACCAAAGAGCCAAGATATTACACTAGGCAGACAAGTATTTTTTATTAAGGAGATATGAGTCAATAAGCAAATTAATGCCTTTGCAAGAATTCATAATAGGAATTCATTTATTAATGGACAGATCTATGAAATCAATGAGCTGAAGTGCTAGTGACAGACATCCTGTCTTAAACATTTATTCTGTGTTAGTTGGAAATAGATTGGCCCTTTGTTTTGGTTTTGTTGTTGTTTTTTTTTTAAATTTTCTCTATGCTCTAATTAGTCTTGGGAAGTAGTTGTTTTATGATTTTCTGGTACTGGGAAGCACTTAATACAGCCAAAAGTTGGTCCACCCTTTGAGTTATCCTGTAGCTGTCATAAGTATGTCCATCTTCCTGTAATTCAGCAAACTGCTGTGGGGTTTCATATTCTTTTCATTGGTTTCCTCTGAACTCATAATCACAGCTATCTTTCTAGTTATATCCCTAAAAATTAATTCCCTAATAACCATGTAGCTTCACTTCTCAAGCCTGGAAATTTAACTGAGTTCAGACACAAACTGGGACATGTGGCATAAACTCAGGGATGAAGTTTAGTCTGTATTATGAAACTGATTGCATGACATTACTTTCCTTTGATCTTAAGGGTAAACTAAAATATTATATAAAGTTTTTGTTAAGGGACAAAATCAGCTCTGAAAAATTTCAAAATGCTTTCATTAAAATGGTTATGTTTTTATTATGTGAAAACAGTAGTTTTCTGATAGTCTTGGTAATTTCCTTCTAGTCAGAGAATTTCTGCCTGTATCTGGTCCACATATATACATATACATATATATATACACATACATTATGAACCTATATGTCTTTCTCTATAGGAATATCTACATATATAAACACATATAATGTTTTATTACATTATCAAGTTCCAGCTTTCCTTAATACAGAAAATGTGTAGGTGAGTTTTTGGATTATTTTGTTCCAGATATCTTAGCTCATGACTTTGCAAATTGCATTTTGCTGGTGATTTCTGCTCATGTTTCTAATCCCTCTAATCTGGAGTTTTCATTACCATGCTGTTTACTATCTTCTTGATCATTATTAGAAGTGTTAAATAGGACTAGCAGTGATGCCTCCAAACCTCAATCATTTGCCGTTTAATATTATCTTTTTTTTGCATGGCTTAAGATATCTTGTATTTTGTAGAGTAGATCTCACCTCCAACATCATAGGAATTAATTGAGAAGAAATTTATGCAACAGAGTTTTGAATCTCTAAAAGCCACATCTTTTAAATCTACTAATGGCCTTCATCTACTAATCTTTTGTCAATAAAAATTGTAATTCGCTCAGCTCAAAGAACCTGCCTGTTGCAAGCTCATTCTCTTTTCTTCTACAATTTGAGGGTTGAGGATACTGCTGGTTCAAAGATGTCTGAATCTGTTTGCTCAAATTAAAAAAGCAAAGCTGTGTCTCTATTCTGTAATAACAGAATTCTGGTGCCAGAAAAAAAAAAATTATATGTTCTAAAGCTATTCTACCATTATTAGCTGTGCCAGAGTATAAAATGCTGTGTTGCCAGGAAAGTTACATGGAGAAGATAGAAATCTCCACACAGAATGCAGGAACTTGAAAATCTTCACTTCTTGTGAAGCAATAGAATCTTGGTCCCAGAGTATTCTTTCCAAAGCAGCAAATTAATTTCAGCAATAGTTGCAGGTGGACAAGAAAATGTGAGATGCTTGAAAACTTTTACAAAAATGCCATAGTGAAAATTCTATTGCTGCTTGTGAGGAGTGACAGCCCCTTCTCCCAGCTGTGGTTGCCAAAACTGTTCTGTGGCAGTGGTTTTTACTGCTTTGTGAAGATCTGACTTACAGAAGGCTAGTTTTTATTTTTGTGGCTCCTCTCTTATGATCCAAGCAGCTGTTTGTTCTCTGTTCATGCAGTGAATGTCTTGTATCCTTTGGCTCCTTCAGTAGGAGCTGAATTTCAGAACTGCTCTGTGTGCACATACTGATTGGCCATTCAGTTTTTCCTGCCTGCTTGCTGAAGACATCACTGTGATAGAGCTGTCTGTTCCTTGGGAAAATGCTGCAGAGAAGTATGGGGATTTTTTGGTTTGTTCCCCCCCCCCACTGTAGTGGGCAGGTTTTTGAATTCTGGATAAACTAAAAAAGCATCTCGGTTCTGCCTGGCTTTCACTGAAATGCATTAACATTGCTGTAAGGCCACATTTCTCAGGGCAAGGATTTCATCAGCAGCACCCACCATAAGGCAGAGGATGGTGATGTTTGGTCTGTGTTTTCTAACCAGATTATGCTGAGTTAAAGGATATTTTGTCTCCTTTTCCAGAACTGAATGTCCCCAGATAAGGTGGATCAGTCAGAAGCCTAGAAGCAGCCAGACAGGACAAGCAAAATTACTATTTTCTTTGTTAGGGTCTCTCTATTCCAGTTACTTCTCAGACCAATTCATCTTCTCCCAGTCACAGCATCTGTTACTCAGCTAGAAGGGAAATCTGGATATTCTGCAGTAGCATGCACATGTCCCACACTGAGCCATGAAAGTGGTAAAACATCTGTAATTAGCTCATAAAACTGATGAGAACATAATGCAAATGTAACCTGCTGAAGGAGTTGACCAAAGTAAATGTGGAAGAAATCTTCCAGAGCTTTCCAAATTGCAGTTTTAGGTCTTTCCTTCTAGATTAACTAAAGAGAGGCTGGAGAAGTAGGGAAAGGAAGGTAAGAAATGATGTAATCTATTGCTTCTCTTTGCAAACTACAACTGAAATCTCATCAGGAACACAATTCATCTTCAACGTTTTTTAATTCTTCCTTTGTTGTTCATTGACTGTGTGTGTTTAGACATTTTATCTTGTTTAGACACTCTAGCTTCAGTTATTTTCTAAGTTGGGAGAAGAGGTGAGCTTTGGAATAATCAATGTGTTGCCCCTCTGCAAAGTTAAGATGAGATGTATTTTGTTTGTCTCTCTGTAGATTGGTCCAATTAGTGCTTGTTGGTGCTACTTGGAGAAAATTTGGTTTCATTAAAGTTAGTAGTGACAATAATATGCAGATAGTTACTGACCTTTTGGGATAGCAGCTATTTCAGAAGAGAATAGATTAATTTTTAAAGAGCTTCTGATACCCTACAGTACAAAAATTTGTTTCAGGCTATACATCTGCCTGGTTTTGCTTCTGGCTTTGTTAACACAATTAAAATGCTGTGCTCAAATAAAGAGTTCTGGTTCTCTAGCTGGTGTTGTAGCATATCCCTAAATCCTTCTGGACAGGAAAGGAATGGCAATGTGTGCTTGCATTATATTAGAAGCACTTTGTAAGGCTTTTAAAACTTTTCCTTTCCTGAGATTATTCACCAGGAAACTTTCTCCAGTTTTCTTTCACTCCTGCTTTATTTGCAGGCTTTTAAAGTATAGATATCGGTGTTCTCAACAATGCAAAAACTGTGAGGGGAATAAAAGAAGTTAGTGTGGTCCTTTAACATTAGCTAAGCCTGTTTCTGACTGGGGGAATGCTTTTAAAGAATTGTTTTTTGTTTTTTTTCCTGTAGATGGAAAGAAAGCAGTGTATGGAAGAGTCAACCAGAGACTGACAGACTTCAGCTCAAACAAGGTACTGCTTTGTGACTTACATGAGTTATAGTCATAGGAGAAGTCAATTCTTGAAGATAAAACACTTTGTTACAGTTTTTGACATGCTGCTGGATTTTGAGTGTTTAGAAATATTTGTATTTTTTCCTTGCCTTCTCACTATTGCGAGTGAGTTCCGTGACACTCGTGTTTATTGTTAAATCTTTGTATTAGGAAGATGCCTGACTTGAAGGTAAGTGTTCTGCTAATGAACACAAAAAGGCAGATTGCAAATATTTGGAAAAGCACAGGATGCAAACTGTTCCTGCAGATATCAAGGTTCTACCGTATGTGGGATAATAGATAAAATACTGTTTCGTCATGTTGCAGTAGTGACATCAAAATGCCCCAGAGTCGCCCAATGCAAAGGAACTTGAGTCACAAACAGATTGTCTCACACAGAGAATTGTATCAGTGTTACATTTAATTTATTTAAGTTTATTCAAACTTGGAAGCTGTGCCTATATAAGTGCTTGTATGACCAGGATAATTCATTATAATGTGTTTTTGTGAGTCCTGCTTTAGCTTGCTAAATTGAAAGGTACCAACAGAAGGGTGCAGAATGCCGTGGGGGTGGCAGCATAAAACACAACGCTGATGGCTGCTAAAGCCACAAGGTAGCCTTTGAAAGGTGTTCAGATTCCCTCTCCCTGGCTTGGTCTGCAGTCATCCTCAGAACCTGCCTGCGCTGTAGTATAGGTTTTAAGGTCCAAATAATAGTGACTTAATCCAGCCTTTTCAACCTTTAAATTTGCCATCAATTCTTCTGAACCCCAATATGACTAAATATGTCTGCACCATTTGTCATTTTGGGTTTTTTCACCTGGTGTTGGACAGTATAGGCTTGAAGTGCATCTTAGTCTATATTGACATTGTCTGCAAGTCAACAAAGAAAAGGCTGCAATTCAATGGCAGTGGATATGGAGGGAGGCTTAATTGAATTCACTCTGTTGTGTTCAGATCAAGTACAGTGCTGGGAGTTCAAAAAGAAAATATGAAAATCATGGTTGAGATTCCTTTTACAATCTTTTCCAAAATTGTGATGCAAATTTGTAGGCACAGTCTAGAGTACCAATCAGTGGATGTATTTCCTTATTCCATTATTCATTTCCTTCACAAGATTTTTTTTTTTTAAATAAAGACCCCCTAAGTCTTCACTACAAAATAGGATGTTAAGATGAACTTTTATGTCTCAAAATATTATGGAAAGTGATGTCTCTCAGTTATTTTGGCTTTTTTTTTTTGATTAATGAAAAATGGCTTTTACAAAATATTGCTATGTTTTAATTTTACCTGTTTTCTTTTGACTTTATATTTGCTCCTTTCTTATAGGTATAGTTTATGTGTTCTGTGATGTTAATTAGAATGAGCACATACAGCAAGCAGGGTAATTTAAGTTGTGTGTACAGTTAGAAAACAGATTTTTAGGCAAATGACTGCATTTTTGGCATGGAAAGCATAGGGACATATGGCCATGTGACTGAGTGTAAAAGAGCTAATTTAGGTTGTAACTCTTCTGACCATGTCTTAGAATGAAGGTGAGAAATAAGTCACAGATTTGTATAAATTAAAGCTGTAAATGGTGACAGTGATTATTTTGTGAGCATTGACCTCACCTGCATGCTGGTTTTCAATCCAACACCTGTGCTTGAATTAGACCAGGTACTGTGTTTAAACTATTCAGTTGTGATTTCAAAATGTGCAGAGATGGAGAATTCTGGGTAAGCTAGTAATGCATCTTATGGTAACAAATGTATCTCTTACTTATTTTCCGAATAAGCCTACCTCCAGGTTCAGTTATTGCAGCCTTGTTCTCTCTTTAATTATGACATTGCAAAGCCATCAAATTCTGCTCTCCTTGCATATCCCTATTACACCTTAACAAAATCCTCCCCAGCCACACCCCTAGGATGAACAACTTTCAATTCAAAACATGAAGTAATTTTTTTGTTGCTGTTGCTTTACGAAAGTTTGCAATTTTTCCACATTCTTATTAAAAGCTGGGCATCAGAACGGTGTGCAGCATTCCAACAAGACTTTCTGTAGACAAGTACAGAGTGGAAATACTTCTTTACATCTCAGTGTTTCTCTGCTTTAGAGCAAGCAGCTCTTTCAAGTTGTCACAGTCTGTGCTCAGTTTTTCATTTCTGAATGTCTGATACATGTAAATTGGCTATGAGAGTTCTGCCCTTAGCTGCACCTTCACTGCTAAAGAAAGATAGGCACAAATCATTGCTGTTATCAGCAAACTTCAAGACACTGGAAGCCTGTATCAACATCTGAGGTATTTAAAGATCTGCTCTATCTGTGGTTTTGGTCACAGGTCTACAGCAGTATTTCAAAAAATACAATCTTGATGGAGCCTTTTGAAAGCAAGCAAAGAGGGAAGGAAAGGGAGGAAGATGTGAAAAGAGTTGGTAGCAGAGGTGTGAGTTTCATAGAGTGATTAAAGTTTGGCAAAATGTGATGGGGATTGTGATGCTATCTGTTCTCTCTGTCTCCATTTGATTACATCCTCTTGGGATCAGTGACAGCTTGATATTCCAGTGGACTTGGGGACAGCACTAGATAGTAGATTTGTAGCTTCAATGGTAGATTTTGCTCCTTTCAGTCCTGTTCTTTTCCTCTTAGTGTCAGATGAAGGATTGCAAAGCTGGGGTAAGTTATGAAAAAGCCCACTTTGTCCGTATTTTATTCCCGTGTTAAACTTCATCCCTGCCCTCCCTGTGTTTCTGTATTGAGTTGTATCCCTGTCACTTGTGGGTCAGAGGCTGACTGACTGCAGTGCTGGACTGAACTCGGCTGCTGGCACAGGGACAGATCAAACTCTCCACTTTAGGGCTTCTTGCCTTTAAAAAATGCCGTGCGACAGACAGAAGTGGTGTTTTAGCACCTTGATTTAGGTGGAACTGGTGCTCGGCATGGCAGGCCGTGTGGGCGCTCTGATAGTTGTTCTTCTGACAATCTTGAGCCCAAAAAATGCCTTTTTACAGATAGTTTTCTACTCGATGTGTCCCATACTGTTTCATTGGCTACCCTGGCCATGTTTCACTGTTTATTGTCCTATTGTCTGCTCTGATTTTTCTCTGTGACACTTGATTATTTATCACTCTACTTTTTACTCACTTATAGTCTTCATGGTAACAATTTTATGGATAGTATTTTATCAACTTATTGACAACATTTTAAAATAGATGTTTATTAAGCAATCACTTTGGCATTCGCACTTGAAACCATCTCTTAACAATACTAGTTTAGCAGTTAAAATTTTATTTTGAGAACTCTATAATTGGATGGATTTAAATAGATTTATTTCCAGTCACACACTCTGACATAATCCTGGTTTCTAGCTATATTCAGGTACTCTTACAGGCTAGAGTAAGGTTTATATTTGGTACAGCAAAAGGAAAGAAGGCTTATGTCAAGGGCTTCTGACAATCCTCCCTCATAAAGAGAGTGTGAGTGGCTAGAACTGTTGTTTCATCTAAATGGCAAACACAAGAAACTAATAAATACAGATTACCTAAATAAATCAAAGTCAGGATGCTTCTGTTGAAGTGCAAATCCGCTGTCATAAATATTTCTATAAAGTTATCTAATTTCCATGAGCAGGCTTTCTATTGGATAATGATTTATTCATCTAATGTTTCTCCAGAGATCTTAGCTAGCTGCAAGAGAAGATATCTTGAATAAAAATAAATCCTTTTAAAAAAAAATTCTGTAGGAAAGGTTGATATTGTTCTCCAAAGTTGTTATGAGAGTAAATGTTTTGTTTCAGTTATTTTTTGTTTCAGAAAAGAGAGGTAACTCAGTCATTTCAGCTCTGTGGTCCATGGATTTTTATCTGTCATATACATACTTTTGCAATTGTTTCATCTCTCCAAGGTGTGAGAGGGGGACCTTTTAGGTGTCCTGTAAAACATTCAGTTAAATTTGTGTTTGAGACCTCCAGACTGAGGGAGAGCTACTCTTCTGTTTCAGTCCTGCACATTGTATAAAATAAGAGGCAGGTAAAAGTTTGGGTTTGCTACTTGAAAGCGGTTTTAGTTCTGCAAGTGCACATCATTCTTACTGAGTGACAGGGGGAAACGCTGAAGTGAAATGACTAAAAGAGAAATAGTTGTGATTGGGGGAAAGTTGTGGTTGCAGGCTTGAGCTGTCTCTGCTATTGTCTGCAATAAAAGAATTTCTTATTCCTGTTTGCATTTATTTTTTTACTCTTCTTCTACCGGTGTTGGCAGTGTGCATTGTAATCCTTGTAGCAGACTTCTGACTAAATGCTTAAGTAAAGCTTTGATAGTCCATAAGTGGAGTTGAGAACAAGTTCATCAGCATATTTCATCTCTTAGTAAAACAGTAGGAGTACTTGGAAAGGAATAGGAGGAATATTGGCAACATTAAGTTTTCATGCTTTTGAAAAGAGGGAAGGAATCCTGAAGACTCTGGTGAAAGCACTAAATGCTCTGCCAGGTATCATCCTCCTGTTTTGTCCAGTAAGCAGCAAACGACAGCTTGAAGGCAGAGGGTAGCTGGAATATTAGTCAGATCTGTTTGCAGACAAAATAGCTTTTGGATATTTCCAGGTGGCTGAAAACAAAAGCAGAAGCATATCCACAGGCCCACGTTTTCAGGATGAGATAATGCACTTGCTTGTTCTTAAAGCCACAAGCTGCCTTCCCAGACAAGCGTTCTGGGAGAGGCACATGGTTGTGACAAATAACGGACCTGAGGAACTGCCTTTGCTGTGAAAGCCTGAGCAATACACGGAGGATGATCAGATGTCTGCAGTCACTGAGCTGTGCAGTGTAACCTGCACTTCAGCTCAGGTGCCCTGCCAGTGAGCTCTAAAAGTGCTTGTAAAAATTCCCACACTGCTGCAGATAATGTTCTGGCCGTGCCTTGAATGTGACAGAACATCGATAGCCCTTGCTGTAACAGGACTTCAAATAAAGTGAGCCTTAGGCTATATGTACTCATTGTTATGGTCCTCTTTTAAATCTGGCTCTCCAAAAAGTTATTGCAAATATTTTCTGAAGTGAGCCCCTGGGCTGGCTGGCATTCACCAGTGCAGCACTCCTGCAACACAGCCCAGCTCCTCAGTTGTCACAGGAATGCTTTAGACTGCTGTGTCTTCAGTGAGTAACCTCTCTTCTGGAACATCCTGCCCAGAAAATGTTTCCTGATGCAGTTCATTTCCATGGAATGTCTGGAATATCTTCTCAATGTAGTGCTCTTGCAGTGAAGTGAGTAATGAAGCTCACTTGAAGTGACTCATTTATAGAGGCAGCTTTTTATCCCAGGTGAGACCAGAGAAGCCTTCTCAGAGGTGGTGCCAGGCATTTGAACTCTTGCTTGTAAAACCCTCTGAAATCCAGGCATGGTGAGAAACTTTTGTACATTGTCTTCATAGGGATAAAAGTTCAGGGGGTTTAGTTCTTTTTTTAAATGTTGTGGCTTCAAAATTATAGTCAGTTTTTTAGACACTTTTGAAAGCCAGGTATGGGATGTTTCATGTAATTGCTTATTCTTTCAAAAGTAATATCCAGGTCTGTGAGGAAAGGTTTATTAACTACTTGCTTTACATTACATTAGTTGTGTAGTAGAAATGGAGTTTAAGTGGTGCACATGCAATTGCTTGAGAACTGATATTTTTTAAAAGTCAGATTAATTTCTTCTTAACATTAGATTCAGAGTCATCTTCACAACAGGTAGACATTAAGTTGAATAGCTTGCTGCTATGGAGCATAAATATATTATTTTTGATTATTTATTTAAAAAAAATAAAGAAAAGGTGCCTTGTAGAACTCATTTAAAAGAAATAGAGTGTGATCAGTCTTCATGGCTTGAATACTATGGAAAAAAATGCCGGCTGATATTTAGAGTCACACTCAACTTAGGATATGAGGCTTTTGTGAGTATTTGCTGCTCAATGGGGACAGGAGGAAGTGTTTGATGTTTAGACAATATGAAGTGAAAGAAAAAGTTGTTTCTGCACTATATCTTTCTGTAAATTGAATAGCAACTCTGTTGTGATGGGGCATTGTGTAAGTGACAAATATTACTTACATGTTTGCTTCCTATTGTAAGAATAAAACGGTGATGCTGCTTCTGATAATTTTCAGAGATAGAGTTGCTGCAATTTCTCTGTATTTTTTGTGGTACCACTAAAGACTTTATATGGAATATCTCTTTTTCTGGGGCTTTGTGTTTCTTCCTTCCTGTATGCTGATATTCATTGCATCTGGCTCAGTAATATTGTTTGTCTGTATCACTTTCCTGGCCCATCAGTGCATTAGCAGACTGGAGAGCTGCTGATTTTGCTGTGCCTAATGGAAGGCAAATGCTGTTCATGTTCATTTTTAGCCAAATGGCATTGGCTAAGTTGTGAGCTAAGCAATTCATATGAGAAGAGATGTGTGGGGTTTGCACTGAGGGTGAGGCCTAACAGCAATCTCTAAGAATGAGCTTGAAAAAGATGCGAGTGTTGTGGACATTTGAAAACTCTTTGAAATTGTGTTGACCCCAAATTGGGTCTGTTTCTGCGGCAGAACAGTGTTCTGGCTGGCTGTAGTCACCATGCTTTTGCTAAAGCTTCAGTCTCTTGCTATGAAGAGGAAAAATAATCCAAATTTGCCCAGTAAGTTTTCCCTGGGCACAGGAAAGAAGCCCTTTCTGTAGTGGTTGTCTTTATTCAGCCACATACCAATGTTCTTTTCACTTCTTTTAAGAAGGAAAGAGGCAGGAGTAGGTGCTGATTTTTAAAAGGCTAGAAATACCCAAAAAAAGGGTTGGATTAGCTGTGTGAAGTTGGTGCCAGAAGGAGGCGGTTTGGTTCTAGTTCTTGCTTTTTAAAAAAGTAAATAAGACTACTTAGCTTGCTTTGCCTTTTTTTTTTTTTTTTTTATATTAAAGCCATTAAACTGAAGATGTAATAGAATTTAGCAAAATTATCCTCTGTAGAGTCAGACAGCCTAGGTATAATGAAATATAAGTCTATTATCTTTACACCAAATGGGACAATCAAATGCAGAACTAATCCTCTGTGTGCAATAGTAAATAAAATGAGCAGTATATATTAGCTGCTGAGGAGGAAAAAATGAGTGGAAAAGGAAATTTTGGCATTAAATTTTGATCCTGTGGTATATTTTACATTTCTCAAAGGCACTGGCCATCTCCATTTCTGGATCTATAATGTTTTTAAGAGAGGAGCCATGCAGCTAATGAGTTTTAACTATTCACCATCGACTTTCAGACCTTAAGGTTGTTTCTATTTTTTTTAATCCATTTGTATTGTTTAAAAAAAGATGTAGGACTTTTTTCAATTGACTGCAGTGCTTAAACAGTTTACAACTTCTCCTAAATTGATTTTACTGCTCTAATTAAACCTACTTCTGAAATCTGCTGCATTAGTACAGGCCACATAAAAATGAGAACCTCAAATTACACCTCTTTCCCCTCTTGTGTATCTTGTTTTTGGTAAATGAAGGCTCAGTACAAGGTGTGACTGGACGAGTGAGAGCACAGGTGATGTGGCAGTGAATCCGACTCCTCTGCTTTGCCCTGCCTGCCTTCCAGGGCAGTGGGGAGCAAACCCACAGCAATCTCCCTGCTGCCTTGAGGAGAATTGGTCTCTTTCTGTCACCGTGGTCACACAGGAGCTGCCATAACACACGGATTCCTTGGTGAAGCTCTTCACTGTCAAATGGTTCCCAGAACTGTCAAGTTGTAACAATGAAGGGGCAGTTTAAGAGAAATATAGTGGTATGGATTCCAAATTATTATCTCATTTGTGCCTTTTAAAATTAAAGGGTGAGCATTATGGAAAGTATTTTGCATGACACATTGAAGATGTAGTCTGGATCCTTAGCAAGCAAGAGAGCATCTGGAACCAGATACTTCTGAGAAGGGTGGAAAACCATCTGCGCTAGGCAACCATAAATGAATCGAGCCCAAGACAAAAAGCAGCTCCTCAGAGTCCCAACGGGAAGTGTTCAAATTCAGCCTTGAAGCGTCGAGGCTGCTTTTTCTTCCTGTGATCACTGCTTGCTATTCAGTGCTTCAGCTCTTGTGGCTCAGATCAGTCATACCAAACACTCCTGCAAGCCTTGCTGTGTTCTGATTGTCAGCAAAAGTTCACAGTAATAAGTTGCTCAAAGTTTGCAGTAATGAGTTGCTTAACTGGGAATGGTATGTGAGCAGTATAGAATGCAAAACAACATGGAGGGAGAAATGTTTGCTTCTGCTTCACTGAAAGTATTGATGAGGTCTGTGATTATGTTGGTGCAAGAGCAGAAGGGGATAAAAATTAGAGCTATACCTGCCACAACCTGTTTGGAAGTGATGAGATAGCAGGTAGGTAAATGCATTACTCAATACCATTTTCAAGAAACAAGGTTTGGGGCTAGTTTTACTACTATAAAATTGGCTTGTATATTGTAAACAGTCCTTTACTATAGCCTAGAATTAATCATGCGTTCCTTGGAGCTATTGCTCCAAGTAAAAAAATAAATACACCAGAACAGATAAAGGAATGCTGGCATTCATAAGTAATGTATTGTGCAGTTCTTCTATGGTACCTGTGGCAAAGTTCCAGCAACAAAATCTTTGGAGCCTGTGAGCTCCCTGTTATCTCCGAGGGAAGCAATTATGGTTATTTAATGCAGGAGACTTAGATTTAGAGACTGCAATAGCCATGGGGACTGTGTGAAGTATGTGGGAGTAGGAAGCATGTGTCTACCAAGTGTATAGATTATTACTCACGGCATGCACACAAGAAGATCTTTAGATTATCAGACTCATGTTTTCTATTAAATGTTTTGATTGTTCACTGGGTGTGTGTCAGTAGAAAAGTGATTCACACCCCCTAATTCATGCTTCCCATCAGCAGTGTAGATTGATGGTGCTCTACAGGAGCCTGCATCCTTATCTCCCTGCAGAAATACCATCACACTCCGAGTGTCCCTTAAATCCTCAGGTTTGTGCTATTTAGAATTGTGGTTTTCCTTGCTTTTTTCTTCAAGGCCAGTATAATGCCTTGGTTGTGTGTCACCTTCTTGCAGTACTGCTGAATTGCACTACACATTTGGAAAGGTGTACCCCTCTTTCCTTCCTGGCTTCCTTCCTGGCTTCCTTCCTCTCCCCAACAGAGAAAGAAAAGGTGACTCAAGCACTGACAGATTTCTCAGCCCCTTTTGTATGAACGAGATGGCTGAGCAGGAGTCGGGGGGTCTGGAGAGGCAGTCTGGTCTCTTCTGTGTGTGTGTGCAGAGCAAACACTGACTGACCATGAGTCCTGGTGGTGCCACAAAGACTTGAAGTGGAAATGACTGCATTTCTCTTTTATTTTTGAGTAGGTCTATATTTAATAGCAGTAAGACAAGTTTACTTAATAGACTTCTCCCTCGAGTTGGGGGAGTCTTGTCTGTGACGGAAGAGCCAACTGGATTAATAATATGTTGGTTGGTTTTTTTATTTTTGTGAGGTGGACTGCTTTTCCCTCTGACTGGGCTGACTCAGCTTTATTGGGAAAGCTGAAGAAAACTGGGCCAAAAGCAAACAGTAGAGAGAACAAGCTACAATTTCTTCCTTTATTGTCTTCTTTTCTCTGCTAATGGAATAAAACTAGGCTGATGCTGGTGACTCCCTAGACCCTATTTTATCTTCCATCTCAGGCTGTTTTGCATTTCCAAGAGCCTTGGAGGGGCCCTGCCCTTCAGAGATTTGGTGAAGTGAGGCCGTGTGCGTGCTGTGGTCAGACAGTTCACAGAACAGCCTTTGTGCGGCCTCCATGGTCATATTGACTGGAGCCTTCTGAAGGGCTCCGTCTGTGTTTCCCTGCCCAAGTGTTCCAATGGAATCCAGATGTTCTGGGCAGCAGGTAACCACCTTCTGACAGGTAATGAAGACCCCAAAGGGAAATACTCCTGGGTTCTTTGCTTTTTGCAATAGTGGCCTCTATCTTTTTCTTCAAAAAACACTCTCACCTGCAATATAGATTATTAATTTTGGAGACCAGGAGAAATAAAAAACAACTTAGTAAGCATGGAATTAGAGATAAAAATTAATTACTTAGGCAATTAGCCAGAATGGGGAGTTAAATAGATTATAGATAAAGCCTTATTAATTAGTATCAAATCTGCTTTGGTGCCATATGGATCACAGTACTTTTTCCCTTTGCCTCTCCTTCTTGTCATTATCTCTCCATTTCCTTTTTCTGATGTTTGCAAATGATTGTGTTACTCTGAGAAGATTAAAAAATGGCTTAATCATATCGAAGGAGAATGCTATGAATCCTCCTGACTTTAACAGCAGTGAAATCTAGATACAGATAAGTGCTCTAATTGGCAGGTAAAAATTGTTTGGGTCAAACAATCTTTATCTGATGGAGGAAAGATCAGTAAAGTGGTCCCAATTAATTCTGTGGCTCATTTCATCAGATCAGCAAAGTACTCCTCTAGTTGTACTGTAATTAGCATTTTATGTTTTACAGAAACATGTAAAAATGTGCTTGAATACCTAATTTTTAATTTTTTTTAAAAAAATAACGTCCTACAGAAAAAAAACCAACACATAAGCGTAGTACAGGAGTTCAGAGAAAGGCAAAACTGAATTTGTTAAAACAATAGAACTTGTGGTTTTGGCTTTGGAGAAACTTGCTTAATTTATGTGCCCCTATTTTTTAACCTGTTTAATTATGTGCCATGGTAGCAATTGAGCTCAGTGCTAGAAAATAGAAAATTTGATGTGTGAGTAGATTCTATCTACTCAAAAACAAAACAAAAAACACCCCAAGAAAACTTCTTTCTAGATTAAAGGAGCAAAATTTTGATGAAATTGCCAAAACTTTTATTTTGAAGAATATGGACAGAGAGAAGCATCCATTACTCGCCACTATGAGTTTTCCTATTGGAACTTGACAGCCTCTGTGAGTTTTACTGTTTGATGGATAATCCTCTCACAGCTGCTCTTCCATGGAAGGCTAGAGATTAAGTTCTCTTTACCTTTTCCACCATCAGTTTTAACCTCCATAACAGACAGGAGGTTTTCAAGTCTAGGAAAAAAATATGGAACCATATAAATTGAACGACAGTCAAGTTATCACAGAGCTGGTGGACTTGCAGCTGTTCTTGTTGCAAAATACATTTTTATCATTTCTGTAAAACAAATATATGGCTGTAATTCTGTAGAACAGAAGGGAAGATAGAAAAGACACATGCAGGGTTTTTATATGTACACAGATGTGTATATTCTCATTATATTAAAATATTAGACACTGAAATGTATACCCCAAATGAATTTGTTTCTGTGCACACTCTATGAACTCATGATTAAAATTAGCAGATTTGAATTTTATGAACGCTTCCCTCAAGAAGTGAAATATCAGAAATTATGTGGACAAAAGTACATACTGAAATACAAAAAAATTATCCTCTTTATTCCAAGTGAAAAGCCATACCTTCACAAATCTTGTAATGCTCAGGAAAGCTGCAGCTTCTGTGAGGTGAGGTGTAGGATAAGTAGCAAGGTTGTTAAATAATTAGAGAGAACGGGGAATATTTTTGAAGGAGTGAGAGCACTGCATGGGAACAGATAGCCATGATATAAAGTTATGACATTTGGCAATACTGTGCAGCACAAATTGGGATTTGTAATGATTCCAGAGAGACTTCCAAAACCTTTATAGAACTTGAATTAATCATGTGCCAGAGAAGAACATCAGAGCTACAGGAAACCAGAGGACATTATGGCTCTGTTCACCTTACACATTGTTTTAAGTTCTGCTGTGGTATTTGAGGGTTGGAATTCAGAAACCAGACATAGCCAGGAGTGTTATATATTTGTAAGCTTTCTATGTGAATATAGCATAAATTTTAATCAAGATCAATACCTTGCTGATGGCAAGTGCAGACTGGAGTGTTTAGGTGGGCTTTTGGAATTTGTCTTATTGGTAAAAAAAAGAAAAAAAATATAAACAGTGTTCAGGTAGCAGATGCAAAGGACTTATAAACCACCTTCTCATGTGTTATTTTTGAGCATGGTTTAGATAAATCTATCCCCATATATGAAACAGCATCTTAATTGACACTGAAGCACTATCTTTTTGTGTTAATTTAGTAGATTTTAAATCTGAATTTGTGGCCATAAATAGACTAGTGCATCAATGGCATTAGAAGGACTTGTTGATCTGGAAAGATCAGTCAGTCTGGAGAGTGAACATTATCTGTGCTTCAAGGATCTTGTTCTGCCCATTGCTTCATTCATTGGAAATTCAGAATGTTATCAGCTTGAATAAATGTCCAAATTCGTGTTCCACCTTAGAATTTTTTTCTTTCCGTCCTCCCACAAATTTTCAGGGAACATGTTAGAACAACATGAAGGTTTCTCACACTTTGTCTGGTTTAGCTTAATCAAAAGCTTTTGGCACTGCTATCTGTACTGGCACTTGGTTGCTCCTCCACATCAGAGGTTGATCACATGGAAGCCTGTATCATTCTCTGTGCTGCCAGAGCTTGCCCTAAAAACACCCAAAAAATATGTTATGTAATGCCTGTCTTCTGTCTCAAACTAAATAAGTGTTAATTCAAAGCAGGAAAGAACACGTTAAGTTAAAAGAAAGAAAAAAGCTTTTAAGGCTTCTGTGTTTTGGTTTAATTAAAAAACAAACAAAACTCCAAAAACAAACAAATAGGAATTGTGTGTCCAATGCAAAGGTAAGGAAAATAATTATATCGTGTTTCTACTTCAGTACCCTTCAGTCCATCAGAAGTGCTTTTAGTGCAAGTGAATGTATGTAATTACTGCTCAGTTGCTCTGATTGCTCATTACACGACAGACTCTTACAAGGAGGAGAGATCATTTGCCTGTCAAGATTTAGTCACAGTCATTAGTACTCACCTTTATCTTGACAGAGAATAAAATGTTTTACTGTAAGCTGCTAGTGATACATTACATGCACTGCTGCGTTTCCTAAACAGGGAACCAATTAAAGCTGCTATTACCTTGGACCCTTTCCTGGTGTATGTGGACACTAATTTTGTTTCACTGAGCAATATTTTTTTATTATTCACCCTTTCTGTCACACTTAGGTATGCACAAGCATAACATAATGAGAAGGTCACAAGAACTAAGTCCAAGCAAGGATTGAGACATGAGATAAAGCACAGGTGTTCACTTCAGATGCATTTTTGGTTACATAATTTCATACTGGCTGCCCAGTGCCAGAACTGTAGTACAAAGAATTCAGGCTCTATATAATGAAACTATATAGAAGAAGGGTTAAATAGATTTTAATTATCTTTGGTGATATGTGAATGTGTCTGGCTCTTACCAGGTGTTTTGTTTCTGGCTCTCGTTCCTCTGTAGTGCAAAGGTCCCACAGTGGCAGGGGCATCAGTAACATTGTTCACAGTCCTGTGGTTTCCTGTGGATGGAAATCACTGCACTGCACTTGAGTGCTCCTCCACAGCTCATTGATACCAGCTGGTGATATTGACAGTGCTCTAACACTTGGATCTGGAATTGCAGAAAGGATTTTTGTTGGTATAAGCTAATATGGCTCTGCTGGCTTAAAATTTTGATGGAGTCTGAAGCCTTCAATTATTAAACAATTGTATTTTTACACATTGGGAAATTCATTTGTCAAGTACCCTTAAAAATTTAAAAGGTGTGAAGTCCATTGTGTTAATTTTAGATCAGCCCAGTGAACAGGGAGTGTGTGATCTCTTCCAGACCTAATTTCAGGGACCTAAAATTACTGCATCGGAACATGTTCCTTCCTCATTGTAAGTGTCTTTATTCTTTTTTCTGTTGACAGTGCTAGAAGTGCTACCAACAGTACTTTATTTAGTCAGGATTGTTTGGGGTTTATTTAAGTGT
This sequence comes from Pardalotus punctatus, assembly GCA_013400915.1. Lineage (NCBI taxonomy): Eukaryota > Metazoa > Chordata > Aves > Passeriformes > Pardalotidae > Pardalotus > Pardalotus punctatus. The sequence goes on along the minus strand of VZTX01003600.1, from coordinate 1,024,561 downwards.
AGCCTGACCCATAGAGACAATCGTCATGAAAGAACCAGCTTAGTGGGAGGAAGAGCTTTAGGCTGACAGAAGGTATATGTTTGTACCGTTTCGGAGGTATTTTAATGCTTCCATGGCATGTACTTTCTGGCTAGTGTGAATTTGGCCTAGATGTCTACCTGTTTTCCTTGAATACTCCTTCTAGTTTCATCTGAGGTTGAGTTAAGGCTTTTCTTTCAATTCTTTTAATGTTGGGAGGGAGCTGGGAGAAGGCAGCCTACACAGCATACAGCCCTGGGTGCCTTCTTCAGTGAAATATTTTCAGGCATTCATTGGCATAATATCACCGAACTCAATTTGGTTTTGTTGATGTTTTCTTTCTCTGAGTAGCCAGGAACAGAAATACATAATTTCCAAATGTGGAAGAATGTTCACAGCAACTGACTGAAAGTCTTTAAAAACTGTGAGAATAAGTGCTTGTAAGAGTGCCTGGGGAAGGAATGGGATGTCTGCCACATGTTGCTGTGCTCTGTTTCTGTTCAGAGAACCACAGCCAGCCAGTTAGGAAGCAGAAGCAGTGGCAGTTCAGGTGATCAGTCTGAAAAATGGATTGCAAATAGCACAAATAGATGTTGTTTGACATATTAGTTACAGTGGATTGTTTCTGCGAATCTATGTCTGGTGGAATAACAGTATCAAATTTATTAGCAATATTTTTTCTCGTGATTAATTTGTGGACAGAAAAATGAGCTACATTAGTTATGTAAATGGCAAACACTTGTGGCAGAGGCATTTTGTCAAACTGCCTCCCCATTTTCCAGGTGTTAGTCAAAGCAGTGTCTGACCAGTGCCTGCATAGCTCCCTATGGCAGTAAGAGAGCTGAAGCCTTCTCGTTCTGTCAGCTGACAAGACACCTAATTCTGTAGAAAGAGTATGTCCTTAGTCAGCCTAACATTTTTATGCCTGCTTTGTTAATCTTTATCATAATCTTCCAGGTTTATGTTTGGTTTTGTTTTGAAATAATGCTCTGTTTAGGTTGAGAGGAGTTAGGTTGAAAAGGGGTCGTTTAGCACCTAAAATTTGTACTACTGAATGTGTTTCTGCTCAGTCATCCTGAAACCATTCCAGGGAAGCCTAGTGCAGGAAGGGTGAGCATCCTTTATTGCTAAAACTGGAACAGATTGTTTGTTTTTTTTTATCCAGTTGCAACCTGGTCGGCCCAGGGTGTGGTGGTGCCTGAAACATCACCCTGGTGGAAGCTCCAAGGACCTGTCCTCTTTGGCGTGTGTGCTGTACCTTCATTCACTCTTGTGCTTCATGTTTCCCTCGCTGCTGCCATTGACACTGCAGCGTATCCAGTTCTGATTTGCCATGGGAATTGTGTCACACTTCTGTTGCCTCCTGCCCTTGTGGGTGGCTGCTGAGAACAGCCTGGAGAGAGGTGGATGGGGAGAGTTATGATTGAGCTCTTTGCATGATGCTTTCTTGAGCCTGACTCACAGGCTGCCAGGGACAAAGCTCCAGGTAAAACAGAACAGAATTCTGAACATTTCAGTCTATGCGTACTGAACTCTTAGAGGTGAGTTTTTCCTGTGTTTAATCTGAGAAGCACTTTAAGCAGAGCAAGAGCTACCTCAGTGCACTAGTGCTAATTGGGACTTTTTAAACAGGATAGCAGTAGCTACCAAAATACCCTGATGCTGGGTAAGAACCCCAAAAGTTGCTATTTTTTCCATAACTGGTGAGCATTAAGAATGTGGATGATTTTTTGTGGATTTTCCTTTCTATTTCTCAACCACGTCTAAAGCTGCCAGCACAGAACGGAGCAATTCTTTCCAGCTATTCACACTGGATAAGTGGACAAATCTTGTTATGCACACTTAACTTGTCATGGTTTGTGATTAAGCCAGAAAGCTCTTTTTTCCCTCTTTAAAACACCCATTATCAAATAAGATTTAAAATGCAATCCATGTAAAGCAATTCATGTAGTCCAGGAGATTATCCTGGGAAATTTCATCTGATGCTGGAACCCTTTGGGGGTTCACAACAGCAGCAGTACCAAAAAGTTCGTAGTGGTAGCCATACCTACACAAAGCAAAACAAAAACAGTGGTCTGAACAGAAAAAAACCACTAGATCCAAGTAGCTATGCTATAAAGCATTATTAATCCTGGAATGCTGCATGTTTCTTGTGGCACAATGATATTCTTAATTTTTTCTGGGGAATGATTTCTGCAAGTCACATTTATGGCAAGTAACACTTGTAAACAGATACAGCTGGTAGCATAATTTGCTGGTGTATTAGTTATAGTTTTCATTTCTTCTTACAAGTTCTGTTTCTGTGCTCCAAAACACTAATGCTAATGGTTTAAAAATAGATTTTTCGACTGGAACACAAGTACTATTAGGAAAAAGGATTTGTTTTGCCTTCTGAATTCTACAGCAGAGATTAATGGTGTGCTCTAAGAAGTTCTCCATGTAGTTTGTCTCTCAAAGAAATAGGCCTTGATTTTGTGTTGTGTGGCAGTATCTGCATACTCTGTTTGATACCAATCAAAAATTACTGGCCCATTGTAAGTGTATCCTCTGGGTTTTAGTTTTATTTCCAGATCTGAAGTGGAATAAACAAGGGTCACAATTCCTAGCAGTTTGAATTTGTGAGTCTATTGAAAAGTTAACACAGCATGAGGAAAGAAGCTCTGAGAGCTAAAAGTCATGTCCTATTGAACCGTGTATTTTTCCTCATTTTACTTAGAGAATAACAGTCCTGAAATTCCAGCATTCCCAATAAAGATTTAAAGAACTTTAGGATCTTACCCTTTATGGTAGAGTTGCACAGTCTGAATTGCTCTGGATCCAATAGGACTTAATACAGGGATTCTTGGAGAGCATTCAGTGATGCATATAAAAGGTGGGACCCTGCTCAGCTGAGACAGCACTGACAGTGTGTCAGCTCATGAGCATAGAGATGTGACAAAAACCATAGGTGAAACAGCAATGTGTGACTAAGATTGTCAGAGTGAATCGTCTGAATTCAGAGGGGAGGGAGAATTTTGGAAAAAGAAAGGATCACAATCAGTTTCAACTGAGCAAGCAAATGAACAGTTCATAAATATTACAGAAAATACAGGAAAGAAGAAAATGAAGTGATATATGTAGCCTTTTTTAATAGAGGGCAGGAATAAACTGGTCTCAAGGCATTCAGATTTATACTGCTAACAAATCTTGGTCCTTCTTTCAAAGAATATTGGGACTATAATTTGGGCAGCACAGTTTTAGGCACCAGGGCTCCATAGGACCAAAGCCCATCAGTGCCAGTTGCTCTCTTCCCATAGGCGCATCAGCTGAGGCTTCATTTTTCACCACACTGGTTCCCAGTCCTGACAAAGCAGGAGCTGTGTCAGTGCAGGAGTGCTAATCTGTCTGACAGCTCTCATGCAGGACAGTTGGCATCTCTGAATTTTGCATCAGCATGACCTGGAATGAAACACCAAAAATGGGCAAATGTCTGACAGAATGGAATTAATTGAGAGTGAGTTTGCAATCTGTTTTCCCTGGAAAAAATGAGTTTTTACCAGTGCAAATACTAAATAATTTTTTTAAAAAAATATATAACTAATGAACTTGTATATGGTAACACTGTAAAACTTTTCCATTACAAAGATCAGTATTAATACCAAAGCAGGTCACTCATCAGCCTCACAGAAATTGAGGAGATTCTTCCTTAATGTCTCCATGCAATTTCAAAAACAGTTTTACCATTTTGTTCAGTTTAAAATGAGAGTTCTCAGGTCCTCACAATAAGATTTGTAGGCAACACTTTGTAAGGATGAAATAAAGTGAAAAAGTAATGAAGCATTAGAGAACTAGTGCAGAAAAGGATCCAGAGTTTCTTTCCTTGTGTCATTCATATTTCTACACTCCTGTTTTAAATGCAAAGCAATACCTTTTCCATATTTCATCCTGACATTAAATATTTTCTGATGTTTAAAGTATACTGTTTTCACTGTAACAAAAAAAAAAAAAAA